>VANL01000046.1:0-92714 GCA_006352455.1 Brachionus sp. 'Tiscar' | reverse complement strand
GCTATAGCTCATTAGAGCTCTGCTCGGGTATTTTTTCCGAGTTGCAGTTCATATTACTACTACTACTACTACTACTACTACGTAGTTTTTGCACCGTAAAATAAATAAAAATTTCAACAACAAAAAAAAAAAGTTTAAAGTTTTAAATATTTATTTATATAAATATAATTCAAATAATTATACTTTAATTTCCTGTCTTTGCTCTAAAATATATGTATATATCTATATGTATATTTCATGTGTAAATTAAAAATTCAAAATATAGAAAAAATTTATAAATTTTAAAAATTTCCAATATACGACCAATAAAAAAATAAATTTAAAGAAAAAGAAGAAGAAAAAAAAAAAGAAAAAAAAATTGAAAATAATTTGTCAAATAAGTCACGACAGCAAGAGTACAAACTTTTTTCAAGTTATTTCAACCGCTTAGTACAATTTATAAACGTAAACACAATTAGAAAAGAAAAAAATAAAATAATAATAGCAATACAAGTAGTAGAAGAATAATGGTCTGATTTGAATGTGTCCGATTCGGTCAAATCGGATGCCAAGTGGTTGTTTTTTAACTGTTCGTATATAAATGGAATTATTGATTCAATTAGAAGAAAAAGACGACGAAAAAATTCGAACTATATATGCCACAATGCCTTAGCTTAAATTCTACTCTGTGCGTAAAATTAAAAAGACTAAAATCTCATTTTTAAAATTTATTACAATATTTACAAGAAAATTGCCAAAAATTGCAAAACAAAACAATTGGAACTATATTCGAATGTATAATCGGCGGTAGTAGTGTAAATCCAATAAAACAACTGTTTGATTATTTAAATTAACTTGTTAGAGCGCCATTGACAAGATCTTCTTCGAGAATACCAGGCGAATTGGTCAATCTGGCGGCCGGCGTGGGCACATACGGCCCAATTTTTTGACTCGACACAGCCAAGCTTGACAACACTTCGTTATTATTGCTAATATTGCGCGTCGAAAACGTCGACATAAACAAATTTGTATTTTCAATCAAAGAATTTTCATCGTCATCATCGCGCTCATTTTTGTCCGATTGTTTAGATTTATTGCTCTTGGCAGTATTACGTTCAAGCGGTATTACTTTTGGTTTAACCGAGTCCGGATTACTTTCGGACACGGGACTATCGGGCGGCTGAGGAGTGCCGCATTTTTTGCGCATACTTTGCTGATCTTGGGGCGAGGGCGACGACGGCGTCATGTCCGACGATTGAATAGTCGTACTGAAAGACATTAGCGGTTGTATTTTATTACCAGTCATTAGAGGAACTGGAGGTGTTTTTTTATTATGTGGCACCGGAGTCGGCGGTCGGTTCGTTTGACCACTGGGTCTCTGAGTAGACGACTTGGCATTTATTGCACAATTGATGTTATTTTTGCTAAAATTGGTCCGAATTGTGGTATTTGGTCGGTTGGAATTTTTGTTGTTTAAATTTTTGACTGGTAGCAAACTAGGCGCTGTTGGATCGTATTGAGGCGATGACGACGAGGACGACGACGATTTGTTTGGCGAGCTGAGCGCATTTTTTACAATCGGCGACGAGGACGAGAGCGGATTTTTTAAATTTTCCTCGTCGTCATTGGCCGATTTTGTTTTGTGCGGTATTTTAAAGCCTCCCTTAAGACTTGTGCCAATGCTAAGACCTAAACTCAATGCTATACTTGGCTTATTAGGCGGCGTATTCGGCTTAGATTGATGTTGTGCTATGTCGAAATTTTTCGAATTTTTTTTCATCTCTGAATCTTTGATTTGTTTTAATTTTGGCTTTGAAATGAGAGTTGGCTCGTATTTTAGATTCGAATCGATGTCACTTGATAAATAGTCGTTTGATGGACTAATGAGAGATGTTGACATGGATAGAGAGGAAAGCGACGAGGGCGATGGCGACGGCGTGCGATGATTTAGCTGTTGAGTGTCTCGTATTTTGTCACTAGACGAATTAATCAAATTAGTTGATGATAGATTTACTTGAGGCGATTGCTGTTGTTGTTTTAATTGTATTTCCGTATTGCTTATGTTCAAATTTTTGCCAGGCGTAGACGATTTTTGACTTTTTTCCTTGCATATTTTGGCTTTCGTAGTTTCTTCACTTTTCAATTTAACATTGTTGTTTGATAGTGAATTTTTTTGACCGGGCGTACTACTAGTCGAAGTTTTTTTAACTTGATTTGTGCTAGACGAAGTTTTGTTTACGATTGACTTGCTTTCTTTAGCGGATGTTTTAATTGAATTGGATGATGTTAGAACATTCATAGATTCTTTTTTATTTGACGCAGTGTTTTGTGGCGTTTTTTGAACAAAATCGCTTTTTTTTAGTTCTTGATTGATCTTTTGGCTAACGTCTATCGAAGATAGAGAAGGCTTGAGCTTTTGCTTTTTGGACGAGTTGCCATTGAGTGTGCGCGAGTCCTCGTTCATTGAATTGTGGCGTTTTATGTCATTTGATTGATTTTGGATCATTTTACGCTTGGCTGATGGCGGATTAGTGCTAGAAACTAGAGTATTTGGAGTATTTGAAGGCGTCGAGTCGGATGTAGACGAAGCGGATGCTTTGCGCTTCTTGGCCATGCCCGACAAGTCAGCTGAACTCTTCAACTTGCTGCCATCTGATTTCGACTTGTCCAGCTCGTCGTCAAACTCATTTTTGCACTCGTCTTCGAGCTGTGTCTCGTCATTTTTTGTTTTTTGACACTTAAGCTCTTGTTTGTTAAAGGGCGTTGTTTGATAGTTGTCAGATGAATAATTTCTTATTTGCATCTCATCTGAGGTCGTGTTGGAAAAATGATCGTTTTCTGTTGTCATGTATTGATCGGTTTGATCAAAGTTATCGTCTGACTTGTTAAATTGATTGTTATTCGGATTGTTGCGGCTATTTTTGCCATTATCATCCGGAAAATTGCTATTGTTCGTTTTGCGTCGCGTGTCCAACGCAGAATTTTGCTTGTATTTCATTAGAAGAGCTCTAATGGTTACTGGAATGGAATGACAACGTCGAATTATTTCGCTTATTACATTTGGATTGTGCAAGTCGTTGTGATCGCGGAATCTGGTCTCAATGCTACCCTGGCTAACGTCTATTTCTATAGTTGTATAGCACATTAGCTTCGGATGCTGCATGATCACCGATACAACAAATGGCGCTATGAGGCCGATTTCCAAAATACGCACATTTGGACTGCTTGAATGGGTGTAATTGTAGTTGGTCAATTTGTAGTTGTTATTGGATATGTTGAGTGCTGAGGTGCACAAGCGTCTCATGCAAGAGAGCAATAGTTCATTGAAAAGGAGCTGTTTGCGAAGTGTGTCTATTATTAAAATCAAGTCCTGAGGATTAGTGAAAGAAATTTTGTCGACTGTGACCCCCATGCAACTTGTCTCGTCCAGTTCAGTTATGTAATAAACTTGGTTTTCGTCTGGTAATTGCTGAAAAATTAAATTAATTTAAAAATTTTATTCTTCTATTCTAGTTAAACATTAAACTGGTCAATTTTGGATTTATGATCAGCACATTAGCTTCCGATGCTGCATGATCACCGATACAACAAATGGCGCTATGAGGCCGATTTATTTTTATTAAACAAAATATTATTTTCTTTAATAACCTTTTCTTTAAGAGAAGTTTGAAGAATTTATTCTCTCAATGGACTTGGCTGTAAGTCAAATATGTCTAGAGAAAAGAAACTTTCACAAAATTTATTATCTAAAAAAGCATTTGGTTTAAAGAAATTTTCAAGATTTAGGTTAATGTTAGAAGTTAGTGATGAGACTAAGTTATAAAAAAAAATGAAGACTTAATTTTGTCCAAAATTTTCATGGTCTAGTTTGAACTAAAAAAAATTTAAGAATAAAGTTAATGGTCTAACTTATATTTGCTCAATTGAAATTATTAGAGCTCATAAATTATTTTTTAGAGCTCATTTTTTTTTCAAAAAAAATATTCTATCACCAGTAAACAAAATAAACAAAAATATAAAGCATAAAATGACATTCTCTAAAAAAAATTTAAGAATAAAGTTAATGGTCTAACTTATATTTGCTCAATTGAAAGATAAAAGAACAAGCTTTAAGAACAAGCATTAAGCTATGGCACTTTCCAATACTTTAGACATTCTCTATTCGTTTTCTGAATTAGTTATAATATAAATAAGAGATACATTATGTAATATTTGTTAAAAAATCCAAAAGTTCCAAAATTAAGTCTAAAAGGGGAAGAGGCATAAAGATGAACTTATTCATTTTATTTAAAAAATAATTTGGGACAAAATCCCTTGACTGTTTGGAATGAATATTAATTCTCCCTTTTAGCCACGTTAGCGTTAATTTTGAGATTTGTAAAAATTATTTTTGATTTATTAAAAAATTGAAAAACACATAAATTAGAGCAAAAAGTAAATGTTTTACAAAAAATTGAATAATTTTGAGTTAATTAAATTAAATATTCTTGAAAAATTGCTTGAAAAATAAAAATTGTAATAAAGATGAACTTGATTTACATTTTTTTTATAACTTAGTCTCATCACTACTTAAGTAAAAAAATTTAAGTAGATAGGTTATTCCTTTTAAAAGCTATTGTTAATAAAGGGAAATTACCCGTTTTATTTCACCCCTTGAAAATTAAAGTAAAATAAAAGGTTTTTTGACCATAACTTTTGAACAGAACATCATAGATACATAATCTATAAATCGTTGTAATCCTAATTCAATTTTCTATCCAACGTTTTGTAAAAATACATTTTGATAATCGAAAGGCTAAACGACGTTCTGAGGGTTTGAGGAAGCTCAAGGTAACGTGACTTCCTATATCAAGAGGCCTGGACTAGAAAGCTGACCATAAATTTTTAAAATAGATAGCCCAAAGAACCTTTGTGTTTATGGAGATCGGTCTACTGGAAAATATTTTTTTTTCATTTAAAAAAAGCACCGAGATTTTTTGAACACCCGATACATTTGAAAAAATGCTGCAACATTGTGCAACAAACTTTATAGCATCCTTTTTTACTAAAATATAAACTTTGATTTTTTTTTAATATAAACCAAATCAATAATTAATTTAAATCTTATTAATGCTTTATTTTTGTCTTTTATTTACATCAGAAAAATTATTTTAGGTAAAAAAGGATGCTACAAAGTTTGTTGCACTAAGTTGCATCATTTTTTCAAATGTTTTCTATTTTATTTCATGTGAATTTATCAAAAAAGGAAAAAGATACATTTTGTAATTCAAACACAAAAAATTAAAACATATTAAGTTAAATTTAAAAATTTTTGTTTATTCATTAATTAACAATGACCTACTGTATACTGTAATAAAATAAAATAATTTTATAAATAAAAATAAATACAATCTATTGATAAGATTATATTTAGGTACTTGAATAAATTAGTTTTCTTTTTAAAAAAAGCAATAGAGTCTAAAAAATTAATAAATAAAATGGCAGCTTGTTTTTAACTTAATTTTAAATCAAGAATTTTACACATTCATTGTAGAATAATTTGAAAATTAGAGTTATTTGAATTCTAATAACAGTTTAATTTTTTTTATAAATATAGATTTTCGGATGATAATTTAGTTCTCATTTTATTTGGATGATTTTACAAAAAAATTAATTTAAAATATTTTTTTTTTCGAAAATGAGTAAAATATAACCCTGTATTTTTTAAATTAATTATCTTAAAAGTTTCACTATAATAGAGACAAAAATTTGAGAAATTTTTAAAAGATGATCTGATTTTTGCATTTTTTAAAATTGATTAATTAAATAATATTGACCAGTTTTGATTTTTTAATTATAAGATTTTTACCACTGAATATGCGTCGTTTGGTATTTTATTGTTGATGGCTGTTTTGGCAAGCAATTCGAAAAACGGGGTTGGCTTTATTGTCTCGGATTGAACTTCAATACCTTTTGGATTTATTTTCAATAAAAAAATGTATTTGCAAATTCGATATCTTACCTATTTGTTCATGCAAATTTTTAAGTGTACTCAAACACATTACTACAGGTTTGTTGAGTTGAGCTTGAAAAGTGGCTGATATGCTTGGCGAGGAATTAAATTGTTTTTGTGATGATTTTAAAAATAACGGAGTTCTATTTTAAAAACTTTATTTAAAAATTCATTTGATTTATGAAAAAAAAATCTCTTTGATTAGAAAATAGAAATAAAATTTTTTTATATCTTATCTTTTTGCTTTAAATGTTAGCCAAAATAAGTTAAAGAATTATTTTTATTATCAGTGTATTTATTTTTTTCAAAATTAAATGTCAAAAGTTTAATTAAAAACTAGAGGCTATGAAAGTTGAATTTTCTCTGAAAAAAAATTACGAAATAGATTCAAAATATCAGGCAAAAAATTTTTTTTTTTCAAATTTATCTGAAACTGAGGCTATTTTTAATTGACTGAATTAACTTATTATTTTCAATTACTAAAATAATTTTAAAAAAATCAAAGAAGACGTCATATTTCTTGATTTAGAATAGTAAAAAATTTTATTAATAAAATAAACTGATATTATAAGTGATTAAAAACAGATTTTTTTCATTGAAATTTTCTGCTTGCATTATTTAAAATTAAATTTCAATTATTAAATTTGTGAATAGCTTATTTTATTTTTAATTTATTTTTTCAATCTGAAACTTTTTTTTTTCATTTACCTATGAGGCTTAAATCAATATAAATAAATAATAACAAGATACATTCTCTAGGATAAATGTATTTTACATTTCTAAGCCTTTATTATCAAAAATCAATTAAATATTAGAGAATATCTGAACTTTTCATTGAATAAAATAATTTACATTTGCTTTCTTAAAAAAATAACAATTATTTTTATTTACCAGGTGTTTAAATCACATTTACTTTTAATGCTTCTAAGAGCTAAGCTTAAATTTTTTTTATACTTTAATTAAATTTTAGCAGACTTAAACCTTTATGATGAAAAAATAATCCAGCTAGAATTATTTTTAAAAATATCTAAAAAAAAAAACAACTTAAATTGACCTAAAGAAAAAATTAAAAAAAAAAAACCTATTAATCTATAAATTCAACTTACTTTTCAATATTAAAATTTTGATTTATATACGGATTTAAATATTCGAAAATAGTGCGTTCATCGTCGTTGTCGGTCAAAACTAGTAGATTTTTATCGATTAATTTGTGCATTTTTGAGCTCTGAACAAGCGAAACGCTCAAGTAAGAGCCTAGCTCGTAACTGAACAATTCGTCTGTAGACAATAAATTATTTATAGAATTATGGACAGGATCGATTTTTTTTTTAAGTTTATTATTCACATATTGTTGATGCTGTATCAAATCGAGCGGACTTAAGTAATAGTACAAACGAAGCGGTTGACCAAGTTCACTTTTTTTAAATACGCCAATTGGCGTTTGATTTATAAGCTTGTCTGTAAAATTCGATTGTTGATTTAGCATGTAAAAGTTATTTTTTGTCCCATTGACTTTATCGAAATATTTAAGCACAAATTGATAGAGCTGAGATAAGTCTTTTTCCAAACATTGAATTGCTTTGAAGCCAATCGGCCTTATTTTTCTAAAAAAAAAAAAAAACAAATTAAAAAATGACATCCTTTTCAACAAAATGTAAATAAAAAGCTCTTACGAATCACTTAGAATAAAATTAGACTTGATTCCTTCTATGTGTTTGGACAAAAGGTCCCAATTCCATGAGCAAAAAATATCTTTTAACGAAGTACTACTCTGTTTTGATTTGAATTTAATTAGATAATAAAGACTAAATTTAAAAGTAAAAACTGACCGTAGCTGGTTCACTGAATATAGAAAATTTGGCATCAGTTATTTCGCCACTTAGAGCTATTGTTACTTCAAAATAAAAGTCATCTGTGGTCAAAAAAGCGTTCAATGTATTTGGATCTTCTTCGGATGGAGTTTTGTAAATTAACAAATTGCAAGACTGTGCCAAATTTTCCAATTGATCAATTACTTGAGCCTGATTTAGTTCTTAAGCCAAAGAAAAAAATTAGAAAAAAAAAATTAAAGCAAAATTTAGATTACTTTTTATGTGTTTTATTAGAAGATCAGTGCATTGTTTAACCAGTATTTTGTTAATTGAGATCGAGTGACTAGGGATTCCGGACACCGATGTCGCACCGATTCGCGTCTGTATGTGTGGAATTTGCTTTTCTAAATCGGTCCAATTAATTGGTTTTTTAGACAGATCTTTATTACATTGATCCATACGATTTGGCTGTGTTGTTCTATGTGAAGAGTGTCGATGCTTTTTATCAATTTCAAATTCAATTCAAAAGTCGAGTTATTGCTTAATTGTTGATTCATAGATTTACTCGATTTGAAAATGTTCTATTCATTATTAATTAAACTTAATTTTTTTTCTAAATCAAGTCTAAATGAAACCATATTTGTTTAAATTTAAAAAAAAAGATAAAAAAATTTATTTTGTAAATTTATAAAGTTCAAAAAACTTAATTCAAAACATAATTTTATATAAATAATTCGTTCGAAAATGAACACTAAATAAGAATAGGCAAAAATTTATATCAAATATGAAAATAAAATAATTCAGCTATTAACCTTCCTTTACTGATAGATAGATTTCTGAGGTTGATGCGCGTGATCTTAAAAATTCATAAGTTTTGAAACAATAATAGATTTAAAAATAAATTTTTTCCAAATGGTAATAACACGAGCCCAAGCTCACTTTTTAGTCTAAGAAATTTTAGTCTAGATAAATATAAATTCATTTGTTTCCTAAACAATAATAGTTCAGACAAACCCACCCCATACCAAGATCCCGGATACATAGACAAATAATTTAGAAATAAAAAAATTATGTAGAAAATATTCAACTAAAAGATAACTGAAGTCTAAACATCAAGTTACCAACATATTTTTAATTTTTTCAATGAGTTAAACTTGAAGATTATTATCAAAAAATTTTGATTTAAATGCATTTTTTTTTCAAAAATGCGCTTCACCTGGGTGTCCAGGCATCAAAAAATTGCTCTAGTGCCATGAACAAAACCATGTTTTCCTATTTTTAAAGTTTTTAAAGATTCATTTTATTTTTTTAGAGAAGAATAGCGGTGTATTTATGTCGCAATTTCTACTAGTTTTGTTTATTAGCTTATCTTAAAAATAATTTCATGAGTTTTAAAATGTAAATTGATCTGAAATGAAAAAAAATCTATTAAAATAAAATATTCGCAAAACTAATCAAAAATTTAAAACTGATCATAATAATCGATTGAACTGATGTATTCGATTGAAATCGATTAAACAAAAAATATCTGGCAATATTTGCTTGTTTGCGTTTTGGTCGAACGAGTTTTGTTAATTTCCAGTATTTTTGAAAAATTTATGAATTTGTAAAATTTAAAAAATTATTTCAACAAGAGCACACACACTCACAAAATAATAACAACGAGAACAACACAAGCATACGAAACTATAATTCTACATATTAAAAATTTTGTTTCAAATTTTATTTTTTGCTTTTAGCGCTCATTATTCTCTTGAATTATCACGCATCCAAGTCACGCATCTAGACTAAACCAAACTCACACATTAAGCTAACAAGCAATCAATTGATAGAAGCCTTTTATCCATCCATATAAACTCACTTATAATTATTTTAAATGCATATTTTAAAATTATGAAATTATGGAGTGTGAGAGCGCGTGTGCATATGCTAGGCTTTTGTCTTAACATCA
Source organism: Brachionus sp. 'Tiscar' (assembly GCA_006352455.1). Lineage (NCBI taxonomy): Eukaryota > Metazoa > Rotifera > Eurotatoria > Ploima > Brachionidae > Brachionus > Brachionus sp. 'Tiscar'. The sequence goes on along the minus strand of VANL01000046.1, from coordinate 82,981 downwards.
AACTTGATTATTATAATTAACATATAAAATAAAATATTAAATTAAAGAATGCTTGAGCTTTATTTGTCTTTTTTCACCAAAATATTTCTCTATTGAGCTGTTGACGTTTTACTGTTTAATTAATTAAAATAAAAAAAAATTCAATCAAAACTAAAGATAAATATTTATTTTGAATAACTAAAATAAATAATTGATAATTTTTTAACATAATTTAATTTTAGAATATTAAAATTTAAATTTTTATAGGTAAATTTATTTATATATAATTTTTTTTGATCCGAATAAAAATATTCTTTTTACTTCCCTACTTCACTAATTTAGCAGAATTCGTTCTAAAATAGAGATATTATTTGAAAAATGATTTCTTTATTTTTTTAAAAACTAATTGCATCAAGATAAGTGAAATTTTATTATGATTAAGGAAGTTTAAATTTTCAATGTTTTAATTTAATTATCAGAAAAAACTTCATTTTTAAAAATAATTATCTAATTGTATTCGAAAAAATTCCAAAAAGAAACTAAAATTAAAATATGAAAAATTCACATCTATCCATTCTTTTATATAATTTTGAATTTATTTTAAAAATACTTTTAGAAACATTATGAAGCTCAATTGATTTTCTAAAGTTTCCTCATATATTTTAAAATGAAAAAATTTCATTATGTATTTGAAAAAAAAAGATTATTCTCAACAATTGATTTATTTTTTGACAAAAAAGGCCGCTAAAAGATTAAATTCACATAGACAGCTATTTAAATGGATAAAATCGATTTTTGGTCCTGGTGATCTTCAGAAATCTTAGTCATAAATAGTGTCTAAGCCTAGCTTTTTAGATCTGAAATTAAGGCCCTCAAAAAATGTCATTATAATTGTTAAATTTTATTATTTAAAATCTAAAAATTTTCTTAATGATTAAATCTTTTGGAAAATATTAACAGAAAAAATTATTCTATATCTTCAATTCTTAAAAAATAAAAGCTTGCTTTATTCTTTTATTCAAAAAAAAAAATTAATTAATTTTTACGTTTAATTTCTTTTTATTAAACTCCATAAACTTATTTAGATAGGGATATTTTTATGTTGTTACTTTGTAGAATTTTTAAATCTTCAAATTAATCAATCGATTTTATAATGGTCAGATAAAAGAGTGGTAAACTTTTTTTGGTATTTTAGAAATGATTGTTAGATTAATCAAATAGTTGTAAACAAAATTAAAAATTTTGACCAGTATATGAAAAATTAAAAGTTTATGACAATAAATGAATTAATTATTTTTATTTTTTAAAAAATAAACTTAACGGTTTAAATTCAAAAGTCATAAACCAAGCTGAGTTATTTTGTGATTTTTGTTTAAATTCTATTATTTCTAATACATAATAAATAAATAATCAAAATTCTCTGTTTGAAGTCAATTAGTCAAAATGAATTGCAATAAATAAGTTAGAATCATAATCAGAGTATTGAGAAACGATATTAAATGTTGGTTATACTTTTCTTAAATGACTATTTTATTTTAAAATAAAAAAGACGTCTAGTCGATTTAATTAAAATAACCTTAAATATTTACTGAATTTTTTCTAGTTCCATTTAAAACTATTTAGAGATTTAGATTGTTGACTTTAAAATGCATGTCAATTGTATTGTCAATAGATGTCATTTAGCTAATTCTATTACACTTTGTTTTTCATAAAAATTTTTCTTTAAAAATGAAAAAATTATACGTACTTTTTTTTAAATTATTTTTTTTCAGATAATATATCAATATGCATTGGAATAAAAAAAATTTTGATTTGTCACGTTTGAATTGATTACTAAATTTTAGTAGTTTAAGTTTTTTTAATTCTTTATATAAATCAATTTTATCTGTTTAAATTTTCTGAGAAAAAAAAATATCTTGAAAATTCTTTTCTGAAAAATGAGGTATTTTTGAATCGATTATTAAAAAATTTAGTTTTGATTATTCAAATAATATTTTAAAATTATTATTAATGATCATATTTCTAAATATATTTTATTAAATTAAAAATTATAAATAATCGGTTTTCTAAAAGTACAAAAAAAAGCTTATTTGGAATCTGATATCACTAGAGAAAAAGGCACGAAAAACTTCATAATTATTAGAAGATATATAAAATTAATTTTGTCTTCAATATTTTGTTAAAATTAAATTTTAGTTTAAAATGAGATTTACAAAATAACTCTAATATGAAAAAGAATGATATTTTAAGTATTTGTAAAGTTTTCAAATTAGTTAGAAAATTAACAATTTTAATTTCAATAAGCAAATAAAATTATGAAATTGGTACAATTTTTTGAAATATGAGTGTTAAAATTTAAGCAACAAAGTCGCCTTGAGTAGTGAGTTTTAATAAAAAAAAACAAAAGATTTTCAAATTTGTAGACTTTTTTATTTGCCTGAGGAATTCAAAGTTAAAAATTATTAGTATAAATGTTTGAATAAAATTTAAATTTTTTTACTTAGCATTCATTGCTATAAACTAGATCAACTTTTCAATAGTTATTGTTAGGCTTCTTTAATGATCGAAAAAAATAATATCTTAAGTATCTCTAAAATGGCAGTTTTGTTTATTAATAAGATTTGTTATTATAAATCAAATTTTAATTATTTGGTTCTATTTTATTCTAAGTGCTTAAATTATTTATTTTTACATTTATTTTTTTATGAATTAATTTTTTTAAAATCAACTTAAAAAAAATATGAGTTTCGAAATTTGTATATGGAAATCTTGATTTATTAGTTTTTATATTTTACAAGTCATCTGCTAAAAGCATTAAATAAAAAGAAAATTTTACAAATCTCTATAGATTCATATATATGCCAATATTTTATTTATTAATTTTAACTCTAAAGTAATTCGATAAATTTAGAAAAATTCTAATTTCAATTTTTAAGTTTTGTCACATTTGGATTATGATGGATATATAATATTACTAAATCCAGAAAACCTATAAAAGTGAAAATTTACCAGGTTCGAAATTGTAATATATGGCTAAGTAAGACTAACAAAAAAATCATATATATCTAGAGTAAACTCAGAAATCTAAATTACGTTTGAGCCTCTCATTATTTTCAAATTAAATACAAACCATAAAAAGTGATAATTGCTCCAGAAGCAAACTAAATTCTTTGCTTATAAATGAAATTAAATTAGCTATAGAAGAAAGAAGCTAACTATAAGTGTAAATTATTTTTCCTTGTAAGAACAAAAGCAAATTTTTTAGAAATTTTTTTTATCAATCAAAATTTATGTTTTTTTTTTGGCTTCATGATAAATCGATAGCATATCAAGTCTAATTTTAAATGCCAAACTTTTTGTCTTAAAAGAGTAAATTTGTTCCATGGTCACAATCAATTTTTGCAATTTGATCGGGTTGAATACTTTAAATGGCACTCATTTCAAATTAGTTCATAATTAAAGGTTAATAAAAACCTCAATTCAAATATCTAGAAGTCTGAAAAAAAATTTTATTTTTATTAATTGCTTAAAATTTCATTTTTTCTAGACTAATGACGCAAATTTTGGTAAAATATGTGATATCATTATTTAAAATAAGAAAAACACGGTCTTATTTAAATTTATGAGCATAGATTCGTTTTATTTATTGTTAAAATTTATATCGCATCTAATTTTTATTATCGGCTATTTAAACTTAAAATTTTTTTTTTTAATATATTTAAAAATAAACAAAATAATAATATTTTAATGATCAAAATATTTAAAAACGTCTCTTTTGATTTTACAAGACATTCAATCAAATTTTGTCATTTAATCATTTAATTAAAGATCATTTTGAGTTTTTTCTACGATGATTAATAATAACATCACTTATGATATATTAAAAAAAAATTGGATATTAATAAGAGACTTTATTTTGAAAAAAAATAAATAAATTCTTAAAGTACTTTTAAATTTTAATAATTTGATTTTGGAATTAAATAAAATAATACTTAATCATTGTGATGATAGGATCCGGAACTAAAAAGTTGTTTCCACATATCGTATTGAATTTTTTTAAAAATTTTAATTAAGTTTTGTTTTTTAGTTCTAAGGAAAATAACAGGATTTTGGCATAATCCCTTTAATTTATTAGACATATTTTTGGATTTTATAATTTTATATTCTCTTGCATGTTTGTTACTGGGGATTTGACTTTTGTTTATTAAATTTGGATAAATGTGACTGTTTTTTCATTCTTTAATTTACATGCCAAATAAATTCAAACTATACCGTATAACCTTTCATAGAGGCCTTAGGGCTTCATACCATCGATTCCATGTTATAGAGATCCCAATTCATCAAGCAAATTCTTAAGCCAGGAATTTGGGGTTTCATCTATCTATCAAATAGCTTCTTAAGCTAATGATTTTTAATTGAAAAAATGTTCATGTCATTCGGGAGAAATCTGGTGCATTCATTTTTTTTCAGAGCTATTGAACTAGTTTGTCACATAATTTAATTGAATGAGCCTAAATATTTATTATTTTAAATTTTTTGTTCTATCTTAAGAAAAAGAGATCAATTTAGGGTATCTTAATTCAGATTAAAAATTTGTCAGATTTAATATTGCATTTAGAAATAAAAATTAATCAAATAATTCACGATTGTATAAATTTTAATTAAGTTTTTCTTAGTCAAAAATTTAATTAAAAATAGTCTGTAATTTTATAATGAAAAAAAAATGATTAAAAAATTCACTTTCATAGCTTATGATTAAAATAAAAATGTCGACAAACTTTTACCTTGATTAGTCATTAAAAAATTTTTTTCAAAATTTTAAACGAATTTCATTTATTAAAAACTTTTAAGGAAAATGTATTTTGTAAAAGGTGTCTTTAATGGAATTAAAATCATTTAAAAATTTATAGTTATTTTTCAATTAAATTTTATTTTAACTAATGAGCGATCATCAAAATTAAATTTTTTAATTTTTATTTTTAATTTTTGCAGATTATCAGTCAATAATTACAGGCTTTTGTTTAAAAAAACTTTAATTATTGGAAACACAGCTTTTTCTTAAAGAGTATGTTATTTAGATTTGACATTTTGAGTTATTTAAAGACTAACAATTAACTAGAGTACTAGGGGCACGCAAGCATTTCATTTGAAGAATTTCAATCAGTCCTTCTGTTATTTAGAAATAACCAGATTCAACTAAATATTAACATTTTTTATACAGGTGCTTAGCGGATTAAGATATAAGAAAAAAAGAGAGAAAAAAATAAGACTTTAATCAAGTTCATTAGAAATTAGAATTGATTTTTAGCTGCTGATTTTGTTTTTATTTTCAAAATATTTATTTATTTCAACTGTTTTGTTATTTTTGTTAATAATTGTGGCCGCATTTAGCTCAATTATGATAATTAATTTAACAAGTTGAAATAAAATATCAAATATAATTAATTAATTATTAGATTTTATTTTTCAATTTCAATTGGTATTTTTTAAGTAACAAGATCAACTTTTGAAATTTGAGCCAAAATCCACACCGATCTTAGAAGAGATAATGTAGTTTTTTTTTTTTATTGAAAAAAAGTTTACATTTAAATCAGCGATATTGCATTCATAAATTATTCATATTATTTAGCTCGCTCGTCGCTGCAAGTCATTCAATTCCTCCTTCGTTCTATTAATCAGAAGACACTAGCACATTTAATGCTAAATATTGGCATATTGTTTTTATAAAACCGCATAAAATATCTCATTAATCGTAAATACCTTATTTTTTTTTCAATCGATTTTCAAATAATCGATTTTGTATCGTGTTTATACAGTGTCAATTTTGCCGCTTTCAGCTCCCAAATAAAGTAAGAAAAACTTGTTGACATATTCCATTAGGAATTTAAAAAATAAAAAAGCTATATTTTTTTTATTAAACCTCTAGAGTCATCACCCAGAGCTATCTTTTTCAATTATTAGCAAAATTTATTAGATAAAATCAGCTTAAATAATTTCATAGCCTAAAACAAGTTAAATCTATTCCGCTTTGGATTTTTTTTCTATACTATCAACCCAAAAGAAAAAATAATTTATAATTTATAAATTGATGGTAATTATTTTAGACTGCGTTCAAATAGGCGTTGATTTTTAGAAGACTTATTTGAAAAAAAAATTCAAATTTCCGTCACAATACTCGCATGTGATTCATGGAATTAGTTAAAATACAACTAGGTTTTTCTGCTCCAAATTAATGATAGTATGAAAAGCTCTTTTGTTACAAAGAAAACTGCGCCTATTTAATTGCTTTTTTTTTAAGATAGGCGAGCTTTTATCAATTTAAGTTAGTTAAAATATGCTTAGATATATTAGAATAAAATGTCGATAAGGGTGCGAATTGAACGGATGCAAATATTGGGCTCCATTCGTGCTACACAGTTCGGAAATTCGTGATATATATATATTTTTTTCTTCTTCTTTACATCACTGTTATTCACAAAACTAACATATGTCTTATTAAACAAGAAAAATTTAAGAACTAATTTTAAAATTTGTTGCATTTTTAGTCTAAAATCAGATATTATTTTCTAAATAAAGAGCTGTAATTTAATCTTCATAAATTTTATTCAAAAATGACAAATAGTTAAAGAAATCAAAATTCTATTGAAAGCTATTTTTAATTCTAAATATATTCTTGTATGTTTTAAATTTAATTTTAAGTCGTTTCTTAAATCAATCATCTGCTTAATGTTTATTTAATGAATTTTAATATACCCAAGTCTGGATTTAAACAGATATATTTATTTCTATTTTCAAATCAAACATGTAACAATTTTATTTTATGAGAAGATAAAACTAATTTTTATTTATTTTTTATTAAATTTAAATTTAGGCTTATGGTTTTTGATAAAATAGAAACTATTTTTAACATGATTTAATACATGATGCAAAAATGCTTTCCTATCTCGTGTTTTTCAAATTTAAATATTTAAGATTTTGTCTTGATTTCTTTTTTTTGAAAAGATAAAACAATTCATAGAATTTATCGAATTTACAGAACAAAATCGATAAATCAATTTCACATTAGTTTTTTGTTGTTGTTGTTGATATTTTATCTAAATATATTTTTTTTAATTCAAGCTACATAATTTGAAGCTTTTTGATCTAATTTGAAACATTTCATAGAATTGTATGAATTTATAAAATAAATTATTTATTGTTTCTCGATAATGTTCAAATTCTAAATTAAGACATTTCTATTTAACTCAATCAAACACCTGGATTAGTGCATATTAAAATTAATTTTTGCCTCAAAGTAATTTTAGAATGATAAAAATTAAAAAAAGAAAAAGAAGAAAATAGTAAAAAGTGAAACATAACAATAAATATAAAAAGATGAACCGGATTTTATGCATCATTAAAATATTTATGGCAAAATTAAAATTCCTTTGCGGATTTTTCATTAAGAATTTTAGTTGAATATAAGAAAATAATAGTTTTAAATTATCCAAACCAGTATGTGTTCAATAGATAGATACCATTAGATCTTGTTTAATATTATTTCACTGTGTGAATTAATTTTCATTAATCACGTAAGCGAAATCATACATTGTCATTTGCAAATGCTCGGCTTTCTTAGTGCATGTCTAATTGCCCTTTATTTTTTTGCTAGTGCTAATTAAATATAATTTTTTCGATTTGATATAGCTTTTAATACTACTCAATTCAAGATTTAGGCTTTTCAAAAAAAATTAGTTTTGTTTGTCAATTCAATTGAACACTGATTCGTAGTTTAAAAGCAATTTAAATCTAAAATAAATAGGATGCTTTATTTTCTAAGGCAGTTTAGTATGGGTGGATGAGAGTTAGTTAAATATGAATTTTTAGCGCATTAGATTAGGCTTTAAAATATAGTATATACAAAATTTGCTAAGCATGGGATGTGAATGAATGACACATTGCAATTCAATGTTTCAATGAAAATTTTTTTAGATTAAAAGTCAAACAAATCTGCTGAGGAAAATTTAGAATGTTCCATGACAATTAGATTTTATAATTTGCTTAGAATTTTTATTCTAAATGAATAATAATTGACAAATCTCACAAGACTACAAACTCAGATCGGTTATTTAATTTAAATATGCTTTTAAAAAATTATTTTCATTATACTAATCAAATGACATTTTTTTCGACTAGTAATCGAATTTCAAAAATTAGCAATTTAAATTTTTGCATTTACTAAATGCAAGTAGTCATTCGAGTAGACAAGTTTAAGTCTTTTTTTTCTATCTGAATGAATATTCCAGTTGCTGATAGCACATCAGTGTCTCGATTTTTCGTGCAAAAAAAAACAATTTAATGTTCTTTTAACGCGATTTAACAATGCTTTAGAACTTGAATAGATTTTTAATCGCTTGAGCTCGAGTGATTTATGGAATTTTTGTTTAATTTTTTGTTTTTCTAGGCAACATTCAGCAGGAAGTATTTAGCTAAAAGTATTCTAAAACGAAAATTAATTTAAAACAATTTTTTATTTTATCATAGAAAAATAGCTTGCTTACACTCGGTTAGCTAAAATTAAATTAAATACAAATTGTTTTTTGTTTGAAATTTTTTATTTAAAAATTTGAAATATTTGTTTTTATCAGAAGAAAATTTAGGGTTTAAGTTAGAAAATTTTAATGAGCTACGGCGGCGTTTAAAATGGTTGTTATTTTAAAATTGGATCATTTGGAATACAAAGAAGCCATCTTAGACAGTCCGGAGTTTCGGGAAAAGCTTAAAAAACACGAAAAGCACATTGTAGATACCAACAAAAATATAAAGAATCTACTTAAAAAATTCGAAGATGTCCTAAACGCTTGCAATGGTAAGTCAAATTAAGTTTATGAAAATTTTCAATTTTTAATTTTTAAATTTGCTTTAGAATTGCAAATCACCCAGGATTCGCTGGCCACATCGCTCAAAGACTTTCAGCTAGGCTTTGTCGGCGAAATGTCTGAAGAAGAGACTGATCTTTTTGAATCTTTCGAGTGCACTTATAGTCTTTTTCACGAAATGAAAGAGTTCAGCAATAAAATGATTAACACTGGACAAAAATTAATAAAACAGATGGATGATTTTCGCAGAGTCAAAATCGATCAATTCAAGGTTTTATTTTTATTCCATTTTACCTAAATCATTAATTAGTTTTTTTGAATTTTTCAACTTTAATTATTTTACAATCTAATAACTTCAATGAGACTCCACTAATCTCAACCATTCTTTTTGAACTAATTTTTAATTATGAGTATTTTGTAGGCTAATTTTTATGATATCAGTTTAAACTTCAAGGAATAGAAAATTACTATGTCCAATTACTATTTAGAGTGTAACCAAAATTATCGCAAAATATTCACCAAAAAAGATTAATAAAAAAATTAGCTTAAACACCACATTAATTCTATTTTCTTAATATTTTACTAATATAGATTTGTTCTCAATTTTTTTTTTATATCAAGATATTTTAGTAAAATTATTTATTAAATTTTTTTCTAAACTAAAATAATTTTATTAAATAAAAGAAAATAATTGATCGATAAATTCTATTAAAAAAAATTATTATCAAAATTATTAATTAACAAAATAAGAAATTGAATTTGCGCATCTATTCAGACAATTAGAATGTTTTTCAAATTTTTTATAGCAATGCATCTGATTACGCTAGTTACTTAATGCAATTAGCTTTTTTTGCGCAAAATTATTTTTCAAAAATTTTCAAAAATATTATTTTGATTCATTATTTTAAAGCAATAGCTTTTTTGAATAAAATTTCAATTTTTTTATTTTTAAAGCTATTTAAACGTGTAAAATTTTTTAAAAAAATTTAGATGAGTAAAAATATTGAGAGTCACTGAAGGTTTTAGTCACTGAAAAAATATTTTTTAATATTTGAATTTTCAAAATTTCTCTTTATTAATTATTAAATTGGAAAATAATTTAGTTTATGTAAGCAAAGGGAATAAACCAGAAGAATTTTCATTTATTTTAGAATACTAATTGCTTATAATTTAACCAATTTTTTCATCATGCTCAAAAATAAAAAAATATTATTAATTTTTTGTTACTTTTCAAAATGTGTTTTGCCTTATTTGCGAATTAATAAGAAATTACTAAATAAAATGTAGTAAACTTTTATATTACTGTAGTTCATCAAATATAAGTAACCACAAAAAGAAGAAACCTGCTAGTATTTGAGTCAAAAATTTCCCTTTATTTGAGTTGCTTTTCTAAAAAAAATCAGCAGTCATATGTCATGTAAAACACGTATTTTCTTGTTTTTAATAGAAGAAAAAAAAATAGATAAATTTCTTTTATTTGAATCACTTTTTTAGGGTAAAATATTTTCTAATAAAAGAAACACTTTGATTGCTGAACCCTCTTTTATTTGATAAAATACAATAGTTCTTTTTGAATACTTAAACTTCTAGTAAATTGTTTAAAAAATCTTTTGTGTTTAATATGTGAACAGTTTCATTCTCTATTTACACATTTTACCAGATATAATTCTAGTTTATATTTCTTTTCTTAAAATAAGACTCGAAAAAAATCCAAAAACGCTTATTTAAGACTAATTGTTTTTAAATAGGATAATTAGCTTATTAAAATGTAAATATTTATTTAGATCTGTTTAAAAGAATTTAAATGCTTAACGGCAAAAAAAGTAATTTGGATGAAGATTTTTGTAACCTTTTGCGCTGCAGTTACTATTTTTTTTTAAATGTTAATAAATTTTAAAATGATGCCCATTAAAAAAATTAAATAAAATAAAATAAAAATTTTAATTAGAGAAAATTCAAGTATTGAAATAAAAATTTTGAAAATTAAGTCAATTTTAATGATGTTTATTAAAGAAATTCTAAGTTTTTTCCATTATTTCGAAATCTTTATTTAAATAAAAAAATAATATTTAATTTAAAACAGGAGAAAAAAAAAGAATATGAACGACAAAACATAAAATACAACACCGCATTGGAAAAATATTTACAATCTTCTCAAAACTTAAAAAAAGAACGAACTACCGATGAACATTCAACAGATTCAAAAGAAGTAAAATAAATAAGAAATAAAAAAAAAAATTAATTAAATCAAATAAAATACATTTTTTTAAGAATGATCGCATCATTTCACATGAGAATCTCAATTTTCATACCAAATGCTTAGACTATGTATTATGCATTCAAGAATTTGAAGATAAATGGTTTCTTTTTTTTGCTCAAACCGTAAGTAACATTTAATTTTTAATTGGCGAAAATAAGAGCAAACAAATATCCAGTATTTTATTTAGCTATTTTCCAGCTCTATATTAGCTGGATTTAAAAAAAATTTATTGATGATAAATGATTGCAAGAAATTAGACCTTAGTCTTTAAAACGAGAAAATTCTAAATTTTTTTTTTTTAGATTTTCGCCTATGTTCAAAATTGGAAAACATTTTACCATGAAGGATATGAAAAATACATAGATTGTGATGAGCGGTTTAACAAGTCGCAAAGTGGCATTCAAACTCTGTCAGACAACTTTGAATATTTAAAACAAAAATCAATGGAGTTTGTGTCGAATATACTTAAAAATCCGGATTATTACATTAACTATTATGAGAAAAGCTCTACATCAGACCAATATGCATCCAAACAAGGATACTTGTATCTATTAGAAAAAAGTAAACTGAAATTTAATAAAAAAAATACAAAATACGAAATGTTTTGTATTAAGAAACAATCGGATCATCTACTCGTGTAAAACAGTTCTGTAAATATTACAAAGAGAATAAAAGATTTGAAGTGGTTCCGTTTAATCAATCAGCAAATAAAACTGTAAGTAATAGGCTTTTGGGATTAATTGAATTTAAAAATCTTACTTTCTAAAGCATACAGAAGTTTATTATGTAAATAATTGCCAAAAGTCTTCGAGCGATAAAAGATTCGTTTTCGACGTTTCTTTACGAGATAGAAGCTGTAACACTATTCATACATATCAAGCACTATCATACGAAGATTATAAAGCTTGGTTTGCCATTATGGACGGCAAAGAATTGACACCGGTAATTAAATAATTTATTTTTAAGCCATAAAATTGATGCGTATTTTATTAATAGAACAAAAAAAATATTGAATTGTGGAGTATATAATTTAAAACGAATTAACAGACAAGTCATTTAAACAAAAAAATTTTAAATTTGAATGTTTTAGATATATTTTAGATTAAATAATAATCTCTTTAGCCATATTAAAAAAAATAAAACTAATTAATTGTAAGAAAAAAAAAGTCAAAATAATTAAAATAGTTTTAAAAATAAATTTTACTATTTGAAACTTTTTACAATTGATTTAATTGAGTTAATTTAACACTCAAACACCGGAGGAGTAATTTCGGCTCTTTATTCTTTATTTTTTATTTGTATTTGCTTATATAAATGTGATCATTTTTTAAAATTTTTTTTGCAATCAGATATCTTTAATAAATAAATATTAAAATTAATTTATTATTGTTGCAAAATATGCTTATTTACATGGAATAAAAAATGAAAAGAAAAGGTTACTCAAGGGGTCCGAAAAACTCCTACGGGTTTTGAGTGTTAAAAATGATTTCATATATTTAAAAAAGGTGATCAGCTATAGAAAATATTTTTTAATTCAAAAATAAATTTCTAATTTTTTAAGTGTATATAGGAAAAAATAGAGTTTAATTGCATCAAAAAACTGACGTGAAATCAAAAAAAAATATAAAAATATTATATTTTAATTATTAAATGAACTCCAAAAATCCAGCATTTATTAATTCAGTATTTTTTTTACTTTGACTATTAATGTATAAAATACGCTTAATTTTAAAAATTTTGATATATTTAAAAATGTTTAATTTTTTTTTAGGTTTTGTCACATTTTTCAATTAAATCTGATCCAATTTGTATGTATCTTTTTTTATTATTATAAAATTTACAATTTATTTAATTTCAATGTAAATTGAATAATTTGAATAAATAGAATTTAATGAACATTTATAACATGGATCCATAATAAACCAATTTTAAGTTTTATTTTGCTTAAAAATAATTTGATTCACAAAATTCCTTTATTTGATAATGCATATCGATAAGCCGAGAATGTTTCAAAATTTAACATTAGCGAAATTTTTGATGAATGCATTATCGAACAAAGGAACACGGTAAAATAATATGAAAATATCTCCAAGATTGGTTTGAGTCTCTTAAGAAATATTTTTTTAGTTTTTCAAATTCAAGACTCGACAGATTCCGGGTATCTTAATTATCTTTTTTTTCTTCAAATTTCGCTTTTTTAATTTATTTTTTTTTTACTAGAAAAATGAAAATTTTAGTCAAAAATTAAAATAATAAAATTTTTGTTAAAAATTTTTTTATAGCTTTAAGACAAATAAAAATGCCCATAATGTTTAAATTTTAATTATATTTAAAAATTTTATTTAGATGTTCTTGATCGTAATGGAATCAATTTTATCAAACGTTGTTTCCAATTACTCGAAGATGAAAGTAAACTTTATTAAATTCAGGAAGATTTAATAAAAAAATAATTAAAATTTTTTTTTGTTAGAAATTAAAGAAGAAGGCATATATAGAAAAAATGGTGTTTCTCACAAGATAAACGCTTTTATTGAGCGAAATTTTGTTAACATACAATCGTCGTTGTTTGTTGATACAAACATTTCAAATGACAATCTGAATGGTGAAATAAATGGCTCTTGTGACAACCAGTCTAACTCTTCCTCTTCCCTGATTCATTCTGTGCTCAAATCAGCTAATTTTTTGTCCCATTCTTCTTCATATTCAACATTGAGTTTTAACGCTTCGCAACATTCAAACGAAAATAGCCACAATTCCCTGGTAAATAATTCAAAATCCATCTTAGGAGTAAACGGATGTGATTCTGAGGATACATGTACCATAACCAGTGCTCTCAAACATTATTTAATCCATCTAAAAGAGCCTCTCATGACTTTTCAATTCAACCAGCAATTTCTAGCCGCTTGTAGAAAAGAGTCATTTATTGACCGAATAACAGAGATTTACAAGCTTTTGCACATACTACCCCCTCTTCACTTTGAGGCTATCGAACTCTTGATAAGACATCTTCAAAAGTATGATTTAATTTTCTAAAAATAATCGAATAATTAATTTACATAAAAAAAGAGTATCCAATTTCAGTCAAGTGAATAAAATGACTACTTCTAATTTGGCAACCTGTTTTGGACCAACTGTGTTTCGGACCCAACAGGAATGTGTTTCTAATTTATACAATATAAAATTTTATTCAGAAATAGTAGAACTTTTAATAATAAATCACGAATATGTAATTTAATTTTATAAATATTCATTATTTATATATGTTATTTTATTTATATTTAGATGTTTAGCAAAAACTTGACTCCTTCAATGTTTAAACTAATTTCTCCGATTAAAAGTCCTCCAACAATGCTAACCGGGGCAGCAACTTTATTGACCAATTCAAATGGGAAGAAATCTCCTAAAGTTGTTAAATTGAGAAAAAATAATCCAATAACAGCTGAAATGGCTAGCAAGCGATTTTTTAACTCAAATAGAAATACTTTAATAAACGCTAGTAAAACATGTAAGATTTAGTAATTAATAAATTAAATTCTGTTTTGTGATCAGTTGGTTACTTATTGTCTGAAATTTTAAGTTTTGAATTTTAATTCGTAATATACATCCTGTAAAACCCTTGATTTGGAGTTTCGAAATTAAAAAATATTCTGTCTAAACCAAATCAAGAAAGAAGCTTTTAGAAGCAGAACTTCCGAAAAAATTAATAAGACGTTTTTGGCGCTTTTTAGCAGGCAGCAAAAATGATGTATCTTAAGGGAAAAGTTATCTGGAAAATCAAAAAATTTCGAATTTTCTGATCTAAAGATTTATTTAATAATTAAAAAATTTGAAAAGGCAATTGAATATTCAATTTATTCGAATAAAATTTTGAATTTAAATTTGATTTATTTATACTTTTGAAATTAAATTCGAAAACCACCTGTTTTTAGATTAAAATTCGAACTTAACTTAAATTTGAAAAGCAATTTGAACTTAGATGAAAATCAACTAAAAAATTAAAAATACTAAAATTTGAATAAAATATTTTAAAAATTTATCATTTAAGTATATTTTTCAAATTTATTAATATTCAAAAACTATATTTGAAGCTGACTTTCATTCGAAAAGCAACTTATTCAAATATCGGTTCGAATATGCATATTCGATTTCATCACTACTTTATATAAAATAAAACTTAAATTAAAAATAAGTAAACCATAGATTAGTTAAGTTTAATTAATTGAAAAATCTTTTATTAAAAAAAAATATAGAAAATTTTATGCTCTTTCAAAAAATAGATGACTTTTAAAAATATAGTATATAATTTATTCATTGAATATCTTTGTATGAAAGAACTACAACTTTTTAAAGGGGTAGTTTTTTAACCTTTTTTAAAAAATTAAAATTTTAAAATTTTGTATTTTATCAGCTGGGCTTTTTAGTGTTAAACCACCGGGTATAAAATTTAATTTTTTTTGAGCCTCTCAAAAACAACAGAACCTGTTGTTGTTGTTTTTGAGAGGCTCAAAAACTAACAGGGCGTAGATTACGAATTTCAAGTCAAAAATTATAAATTCAGATACCATTAAAAAAATTTTGACTTTAGCTGTGTCTAGTGACTCAAGTCAAAGTGATAAAGAATTTCATTCTTGTATAATTGGATATCCGAACCCGATGGACACTTCTTCACCAACACCAGACCAAAACAAAACCGAAAATTTAATTCTAGGTGACAGTCCTATTTCTAATTGTCTGCAATCACCTTCGTCATCTTTATCATCTACATCTACTTCGACTATTTCATCTCCAAATTTTAATGCTCAATCGAACTCCTTTCAAAATCAGTCAAAATCAGCAAACAAATCGTCTGAAGCAAATTTGCAAAAATTAGCAATAAACAATAGTTCTAATTTAAATAGAGCTTCTACACCTATTTTAACAAATGTTCAACAAAATTCTTCACCATTGACTCAAAGTATTTAATTTTTATTCTATTTAAATATAAATTTATTCTTAATTTATGCATCAGACATACCAGAAAAGGCTCTTTCATCAAATACAACTCTGGCAAATTCAAATATTTTAAATCAAAGCACCAACAGTCCCGTTCGTTTGAAGTAAAATAAACAATGATTCAAATTAGTTTTATTTTATTCTTTTTTTTTTAAAGACGAGCTCGTACTTTATATCCTTGCGAAGCAGATAATCCCAGTGAACTATCTTTCGAAGCTAACGTTATCATTTTCAATGGTAGATATTTTTTTATTTAATCAATATAATAAATATAAAAAAATCTTTATTTTTTAGTCAGAAGAAGTAAAGAATCTGGATGGCTAGAAGCGTCATATAATGGCAAGCACGGTCTTGTTCCTGGCAACTATGTTCAAATATTAGACGACTAAACCAGCTGACACCGTTCATAAATTATCTTACAATTTTTTGTATATTTTGCTCCAAATCAAATTTTATATTTGATTCTTGTTGCTGGCCAGAAAATGAAGTTGTCTATGCTAACTAAAAAAATTCTAGCATAATTTGTAAACAGAAAGTATCGTAAAGATTTTATTAGGATCTAGAAGAAAAACTTAAATCTAATTTAATTTTTATTTATGTATTTTTTTGTCAAATAAGAAATAGAAAATTTTTATTCTATTCTGTAAAAATTTTATCAAATTTCAAAAAAACATTTTAGGTTAAATTGTCGATTCTATTTTTAAGTATTGTCATTGATCTCCAACCTCGTCCATGTAAAAAAAAAGAAGTCGTAAAATTATTTTGTCTCTTGTTATTCAACCATAATTTTTCATTTTTTATTTTTAAATAAAAATCTAATTTAAAGTAAATTTAGCACTCTGATTAATTTTTTTTTTGTTTAAATCGAAATTAAAAAAACCAAAAATAAAACAAATAAAATTTTTCCCAATTGTGATTTAAATTGTATTTTTACGTTTTAAAGCGTATATCTTTTGTGATTAGATTATCAATAAGTGAAATGGGTCTGTTTTAGATGGCAAAATTTCTCTTGAATTCACGATTTGTTATAAAGCAATCAAAAATTTTCGTGCTTAGATGTCTGTCATCTTCGTCCAAAGGAGAAAAATCTCTCAAATTAGTCGATAAAGTTGAAATTTTGCAAAAATATATTAAAAAGCTTAAATTTGAAAAAGAAGAGGAAAAAGATGAGGAACGCAAAGGTCCTTTTAAAAACTATTTTGAAGACGAAGAACGTAAAAAGAGCTCAATAATGTTTTATGAAGAATACTTTGATAAAAACACCAAGCTAAGAGATCGTGAAAATTTTATGGTAAACTAAAAGAAATATTTCATATAAAAATTTTTAATAAAATGAATGATGTGAAGAGCGCATTAGAAGCTTTTAAAATAACCAATCCTACAAAACAACTTTATTTAGACTTTATTTATGGAGCACTTCTAAAAATGAAAGAATACAATGCTCACACTCATTTGGAAGCCTATCGAAAATTAATGGAAATTTTCCCTATAGGTATTTTAAATTATAACAAGAATGACTTAACATATTTTGTTCTATTTGTCAATTAAAATATAAAAATATTGTACAGTTCTTATAAAACTTTATGAAGAAGTTGTAAAAAGCAGAAAAATATATTTTCACTTTTTAAAATTTGCAGATACCCAAATTTTTTATCTTTTTTCTTTTAATATTGCTTAAATTTAGAACAAAAAAACTAATTCAGGTACATTTTTTTTTAGGAAAAATAAACATCATTTAAATTATCACTAATTTAAAAAATTTTTCTTATTTATTTTTTTTTAATTTTATTTGAAAAAAATCAAAATTAAAACAAAAAAAATAATTCAATGATTCATTATTAATAATTTAAAGTATTCACCTTACTCAAAATTAATTCAATTTACTTCAAATATTCCCACTTATTAAAGGATACAGAATAATTTTTTTTTTTTTGAAATTGGTCATAATACTTTAAGCACAGTACTAAGTGATTAAAGTAACACTAATTTATCATTGCCGAGCCTGGCTTAATTTTTTGAAATAAATAATAATATTAATAGTTTAAATTGGGCTTTTTTTGATAAAAAAAAAATTGTGAAAAAGATTTCTGAGATTTATTTTTATTTAATTTTATAGATTTTGGATTTTATTAACAAAATTGTCATTAATTAGATGCATATTCGACACCTAGCCCCCTATTATTATAAAATAAATTAGCTTTAAGTTTTCATGAAGTTAAAATTTGTTTTAGCTTTATATTTTCATGATATCTTTTTAACAGTTAATTGAATCAAGTAGTAAAAATAAATACAAATTAGTAGCAATAAATAAAAGTATTAAAAAAATTTATCAAGTTTTATTAATGCATTAATAGCAAATGTATTTTATAAATTGCTAAAATAATAAGCTGAAAAGTTTAATTTTTTGACATTAAAATAAACTGAGGAGGCTTTTTATTCCCAATTTTACTACTTGATTCAATAAAACTACTAAATTAATTTGTAGTCCTTTATTAAGTGTCTTTAAGAAGCGAAATTATTATCTTTTTATCCTTTTTAATTTTTAATTTAAAGGGTATCAAACAAATCATGGAAATAGCAAGCTAAAACAAATTTTAACTTCATGAAAGCTTAAAGCTAATTTATTTAATAATTTTTATATTTTTGTTATTTTAGTCATTAAGTTATATATATTTAAATTTTTTTCTTTATAAAATTGGCAATTTAAATTATTTTGATGATAAATAGCTTATAAAGCCCATTTATTTAAAATGTTTTTAAAATAACAATTTTTATTATTTTAATATTAAAATGTTTAAAAAAATTGAAATTTAAAAAGTTTCTTGTATATAAAAAGGTCCGATTAGATGTGTTACTAAATGGCAAAGAGATAATATGCACTATCCAAGGCATCAAAATTGCGCCATACAAATACTTGAACAAATGGAAAGAAACGGAGTTATTTTAGATGAAGATTTTGTCCGTCTTACAATCAAAATTTTCGGAGATTGGACTCATGTAGTTCGTAAAGCTAAAAGACAACTTTATTGGCTTCCTAAGTTCAAGAATTCAAATCCTTATCCCATACCGTAATTAAACTTAATTTTAATCATTCTCTGTTTAAGCAAATTAGTTAACTAATTAAAATTTTATTTTCATTTAAAAATTTTATTAAAATATTTATTTATATTTCATTAATACCAAAATATTTAACTTTTAGAATCTTTTTAATACATGAAAAATTGTAAAATTTTCGCATACGCTTCTTTTGAACGAAATCGAAATAGTTCTTTGTTAAATCAAATCAATTTTCTGGTCATTTTTTCATAATATTTGTTACAGTTTTTGATTTGACTTAGAACTTTCAGAAAAAAATTTAAAAATTTATGAAAAATTTTGGCATTTAGTTTTTAGTTTTTTTTTGGCATTTAGTCTACTCCTCTAAATTATTAAGTTTTCAATTATAGATTTTAGTTTAATATCTATTACTTCACTAATTTGGCAAGATAACAAAGAATATTGTCTTGCTGATTCTTGAAATATGAAGGCCTCATCTTCTCTCAATAAATCTATAAATGATAGGAAGTTGTTGCCTAAAATATCAACATTTCTGTGGGAATTAAGCTAAGAGTTCAAACATTATCAAATTCCAATAGGCTTTTTTCTTTTTTCGTTTAATCTTCATTTTACTTCTCTGACGACATCTCCTCAGAATTCGAATTTTTCTATTTTCTACTTAAATTTTTATCTTGTTCCAGGACATTTTTTATTTATTTAACCTTGTTCCATTATTTCACATTGATGCTAAATCTTTTTTCTAGCTTTATTTTGAGATTTTGTTAGTCTTGCTTTTGGAACCGCATATTTTTTTTTTAATTTTATCTAAATATATTATCAATTTAAAGAATACATCTTTAAAATAATTTAATTTCTAATGAAAATTATCATAGTTCTAACAAACTTGTTAAATTAAAAATTTAAATTTTTAGTTCAATTGGGCAAACTGAAAAAATGAAAGATATAGAATTTGCCATCGCTGCGTTGAAAAGGTAAATTAAATTTATTTTTAAATAATTGTATTGAATATGTCTTTTTAGAATGAGTTTGTCGGCCGACAATGATACAAAAGTTAGTACTCATTTTACTTCAGATTTAGAAGATATTAACAAAGAAGAATTTGATGATACATGGATAGTTACTGCACAAAGTCAAAAACAAATTAAATTATTAAAAAAGCACAAAAAAACAACTCCTATATTTGTCGAAGGACCATTTATTACTTGGATTCGGTTTAAAATGGTAGAATACTTTGTAATGAAAACTGATCCTGATCCGGAAATAATAGAAAAAATTAAGCACAATGAAAACTTGGATGATTCTGAGGACAATTTCAAAAATTTGTACAATATATTTAGTGATCCTTTTAAACAAAGCGACAATAAAAACAAGAAATTTGATTTGAGCGTTCATCAATTAGCAGATGGAACTATTTTTGCTATGTGTTGTACTGGAACTGGCACTAAAACAAGTCTTTACTGTTGGACAAAAATTTTAGAAAAGCAAATTGAAGAGCTAAAAGATTATGTGATTGTTTATAAGATAAAACCAAAGCCAAGTTTTTTGGTTGATCTGAATAAATTTAAGTCTGAAGAAAACAATAACAAAAATTAAAAAAAAACAACATTTTACTAAAAAAATCTTTATTTAGTTAATAAATAAATTAATATTTTTCAAAAAAATGATTCCGATGGTTTATATCTATCTGTTTTTATTTTTAGTTTATGTTTGATTGCTTTATGTTTTTGATCTGGCTCACTTTCGGAACTGGCAATAACTCTTCGATTTGTTTTATTAAAATTGTCTTCTTTATCTGATAAAATCCAGTCTCTTACATCAGTAGTTAGTATGTTATCTTTTAAAAGCAAATTCAATCGACCCAATTATTATTCATAAATTTACTTTCCAATCTACGCTTTGCTCTTGGTATTTTATAAAATTTTTTTCTTTTTATAAGTTCATTTTGAATGTGATCAGGTGGAGCATACGCAAACCCCGAAATCTAAAAAATTAGATATATTTTTAGATTTTCTAATTAGCCCTGAGTTCCTTTTTTATGTCAAATTTTTATCAGCTGCAAATTATTTTTTTAGAAAAAAGATATATTTAAAAATACTTTTTTTCTTCGTGTAGCAGGTCTGTGGATTTCTTCAAATCTATTTGTAGGATTATTCTACTTTTTTTATTTAAACTATTTAAAATTTTATAAACTAAAAATAAGTTTTAATTTAACCCATTTTTTGACGAATTGGTTTTGGTAATCTTTTTTATATTGATGTGAAACACTTTCATGTGAAATTGAATCATCAGATATCTTTGAAAATTTTGTTGGCCTTGATTCAATATCCTCATTTTTCGCTTTTGCATATTTGCTTGAAATGCGTACCACTCGTAGAAGTGTTATTATAGTTAGAATTAAAGACAACTTCAAGAAACTATTTTTTAAGTTATTAAACAAAAAAAATAATATGATTACTATAATGAGGACAAATAGGAAAATAAAAACATATATAAATGCTTCAAAACAATTAGGATAATTTGTACAGTCGATTATATTCCATATTTTTCTAGTCTCAGCTATTCAAAATTTAAAAAAAAGTATAAGATATAATTGTTTATTAATTTTTATTAAAGACAAATTACTCATTGTATAATTCAATAAAAAAAATAAATCTTTGAAAACCTTGCTAAAAATTATTTTTATTATAAATTATCTAATTAAAGATAATAGATTTGAGATAAACTTAATTATCTGTTCTTTTTGAATTTTTATATTTTTTTCTAATTAAATGATAAGAAATTCGAATGAGCATTTATGGAATATTAAAATTTTCACTAACACAACTTGAACTTTCCTTAAAAAAATTGATTAAAATTTTTTTTCATATAATTTTATTTGCTAAGTTTATCTCACCAATATTCGTCGCTTTTCAATTGCTTTTTTTAATTCTTTATCTACTTCATCCGGATTTAACTTGTGAATTCTACTTTCTGGTCTTTTCTAAAATTTAAATTAATTTTAAAAAATAATTTTGAAACTTTTTTCTATTCAACTTTCAGAATTTGGTTAAATATTTTTTAATAAAATTTTTTTCCAAATTTTAAAACAATGTTAAATAAACTTATTTTGAAATTGTTTTTTTTTTATCTCTTTTTCAAAAACTCGTTTAAATTTTATTTTAAATTAAAAATTCTTGGAAAAAATTAAATAATTAATTCGATTTTTATTACTTAAATTTTGTTTGGGGAAAAAATAAGTTAATCTGGGTGATTAGAATGATTAATAAATTATCCTAAATTAGTTTTATAAAAATACTAACATATTAAATTTTAAATTTTTTATAAGTATTGAGATTTGTTAACAGTAGAAGAGTTATTTAATAAAAAAATTTTTTTAATTTTTTTCTGATCTCTATCTAAAATAGTGCTAAATTTCAAATCATTTTAAAATAGATTTCTTTTAATTATACTAGGGGTTCTGAAGATCATTTCAATTCAGAAAAAATTGAATAACTTTTTTACTAAAAGAGATTATTTAGTTTTTTAAAATGCTTAATTATAAGCAAATTTGCTTGATGCTGTAAAATAGGTCTGCAAATTACTCTTTCTGCATTTTGCATGCCATTAAAAAGTGAAAGAACATTGCATAGTTTTTGCAGACATATATTTTCGGGTTATGCAAAGTTGCTTCGAATTAAACATTAAGCATTTTCCAGAACTAAATTATTCTTTATAGTAAAAAAGTTATTCAATTTTTTCTGAATTGAAACGATAAAAAATAAATAAAAAATTTAAATATTAGTAAACAAAGTTAAGTTCGAAATTTTTACTTATTCATTAAACTTATAAAATCTTATCCAGGCTACCAAATATTCCGGATTGAACAGAGTAAACTTGTAGATCTTCAGAAATATTTAACAGCTAAATTATTTAAATTTGGATTTGATGAAATGAAAATCGCAATTTGATTATTTCATTCTAATTTAAAAAAGGCCAAAATTTTTAAATATTTTGAAATTATTTTATAAAATTATCAAGAGAAAAAAGTTAAGAGAATTTTTTATGAAAAAAAAACAGTAAGAATATTTTTCTAACCAGCATAAAAGCAACAATGCATAAATTAAAATTTTGTCGAATAAATAAAATTATAAACCATTTGATCTAATTGCAGTTCGATAAAATTTAATTAGCTTAATTTTTCAGATCGTTTGTTTATTTTTAAATTTAAACGTACTGAACTAATTAGTAACATTATTTTTTTAGCAGATTTGCTGTTGCTCTCTGTCCCATATTTTAAACTAGTCATATCTATAAATTTTTCAATTTTTTTAACAAATTTTTTAGAGCTACTGTTTTATTAAAATTAAGAATTTTATGTAAATAATAATTTGATTGTTTATTTCATGAATAAAAATCAAATATTTGAATCAAGTACTACGAAAAGTACTTTAAAAATCTTTTAAAATTTTCACTTCATACCAAAAAAGAATCTCAGAATTTTTTCTTAAGTTAACCCTTTAATTTAAACAAACTATTTTATTGGCATAATTATTTTCAAAAAAAAAGATAAATTAGATGCAAATGTCTTACATTTAGATGTGAGTAATTTTCATTTATTTCAAGTACTGAGTTGAGTTTTCTTATTTTATGACATAGGAAAAAAATCAAAATTCCAGCAACCTTTGAAAAAAAAATTTTGTTGACAAACTCAAAAAATTAATTAAGAAATACCAAAAATGAAATAATCGTAACCAAAATGTAAACATTAAATGCCATTATAAGATTACAAATTTTAGGGTTGTTGCATTTTAGAATCTGGAATGCTTTAAGCCATTATTCTATTAGCTTTCTAACATGTAAATTGAAATTACCTTCCCAAAACGAACCACTACTGTTTCCTTGGTGTATTGTCTCATTGAAAAATTCAATCATGGATATGTTCATTTTTGTTTAGGACTTTTGTCAATCAAATCCTAATATAGGTTTCCTTTTGTAAACAAAAAACTCATTTGATGCAAAATCAAAATTGTCTTTCTAAGATAAAAAAAATATTTATTTGGATACAAATGGTTTTTTTATGACTTAATTCAAACGGTGTCTTGTTATTTTGTATTTTTTTGGTTGTAGCTCTAGTTTACAAAGGAAAATATTTTGTTTTCTAAAGGTTAAGCCCTTATTTTATGCTTATTTGGAAGATATTAAGCTCAT
Organism: Brachionus sp. 'Tiscar'; assembly: GCA_006352455.1. Lineage (NCBI taxonomy): Eukaryota > Metazoa > Rotifera > Eurotatoria > Ploima > Brachionidae > Brachionus > Brachionus sp. 'Tiscar'. Next base: position 58,648 of record VANL01000046.1, on the reverse strand, counting down.
ATGACCGAGAGAAATTACATACTGGGCAAGAATTATTTTATTTTTTTTCTACATATGAAATAGCTCTGCCATTTTTTGTAATCTTTGGAAAAATTCGACTAATAATTACTTAACTTTTGGCAAATTTGACTAAAAAATTTACGCTGATAATGCGCAGAAAAGTTTATTTTTTAAAAATTTTTATTTACAAAAAACTAGGGAAAAAAAAACAAATTTACATAATCATTTAAATTAAACAAATTTTTTTCAATTTTTAACGAGAAAAAAAATTTAATACAACTTTTTTTTCTCGTTTATATAGCGGCTATATTGTAAATTCGGTAATGGGTTTAGTTTAACATGAGCTTCTGGGTCGTAGGTGTTTTTTTTGTTAGAAATGAACAGATTTCTTTCTCGAACATAATTGGCATACTGGCTCCTCTTATTCACTTTGTCTATCTAAAACAAATAATCAATATTTAATACAGTATTAAACTCTTTAATTAGGTTTGAATAAAGAATGTGTTTGATACAAACTAAATTTGAATTGAAAGGCTTCGCTTAAAAGAGAACGCAACTAAAAAAAATACTTGTATGGTTTTATGCAAATAAATCACCTTATAACTTCTCTGGTTTAACCATCTGATTAAAAAGTCTAAATTTAAATTTTTTTAAATTTTCATATTAAAAAAGTTAGTTTGTTTTGAGTATTTATGTGTGTGTGTTTTTATTTTTTGTTTGTGAATAAAAAAATCTAAATTAAACTGAAGCCTTTCGAACTTATTATTAATACTTTGCTTGAGTATCAATTTAAAGATTAATTCAAATTACTTTAACTTGGGTCGATTCTTTTGCTCTCATCGGATCCAAAAAATTAAATCCAAATCCAGCATTTTCTTTGAATTTTTTATATTCTTTTAATGACTCGGATGGATTCGGCATTTTTTTATTTCTTTTATATTTTATTTCTTTGTATTTTTCTACATATCCTTTTTAGAATTTTTAATAAAAAAATCAAAAACCTGCTAAAACGACTTTATTTTACCAGAATCGTCTTTTTTCTCGGACAATGAATGTAAATATTCATGCACTGAAGGATTTTTAAGAGGATTAATTGTTTTTAGGGAAGTCAATCTTCCCTCACTGTTAACATAATATTGGTCTGACTCTGACGAATTGCTTAAATGGTCTCTTGGAGTAAAATTTTTTTTTTTTTCTGACTGCTTATCGACTTCAGAGGCTAGTATATCCGGCAGCAGTTTTTTCGTGTTTTTTTCCAGCCTAGACTCCATTTTCGATCTGTGCTGAAGAAGGTTTTTACGAAAACCAATTTCGTATGGGTCTTCGAAAAGGGACAAAAACGGAGACTCATCATAATCTACTGGTATATTATTTAATATTTTTAATTGATTCAATCTTCCTTCATCAAAATTATTTGCGTTTGTGAACCGAGTCGATAGGTTGTAACTGAAAGGCATTGGTCTAGGAGGATTCGAGTACATATTGAATTTCTAAAAAATTAAAATTTAATATTAAAAAATTTTATTGTTTAAATTTTATTTTATTTAAATTGAAATTCCATAGTTTAAAATATTAACTAAAAACGTACAACCTTTTTGAAAGACTTTATTGAAAAAACTTAATGCTATTGTTTATTTATTTATTTAAAAAATTTACTTGCTAATAGAAATACTGTCTTACATCGTAAAGTGTAGAAGCTGTCAATATGCACCCTAAAATGCCTCGAGAAAAATTAATAAAAAAATAATGGACTAACAATCTGGGTACAAAACCAAACAAAAAATCAAAAGCTAGAGAGGCTTGCCTTTAGCTAATAAAAACAATTTTTGTTTCGAACAAAAGTAGCAATAAAAATCAAGCTGAAACCTGTCTTCAATATTTGAAAAAAAAACCAATAAACCTTTAAAAAATCCTTGAATTTTATTCAAATATGCATATTTTAGTAAATAATCGGTAAATCGAGTTGGTAACCATTTTGAATGAGGAAAATAAAACAGTAAATGTTTATTTTCAACAAAAATAAAATTAAAGAAAACATTCTAATTTTTGAAGATTTTTTAATTTATCGATAAATTCTTTTGAGACGAAAATGAATTCTTAATCTAAAACTAATTAAAAAATGTAAAATTTTAAAATTTGAATAGCAGCTATATTCTAAAAATTAACTGAACACGCTTTTTTAGACATTTTTCATAAGGTTTCAACTCATTATAAAACTTTTAATTATAAACAAACTAAAGGCACTTAATAATTTGTAAATTTAATTTAATCACATAAAAGCTTTCAAAAATTGAATATCATTTAAAAGAACAGCATTTAATATAAAAATTCAATTCAATATTTAAAATGTTGGATATTAATCATTGGCGTCTTTTCTCTATTTTCTTAATAAATTTGACTTTCTGATAACTCATGGTATAAAAATTTCAAGATTTCTCAAAATTCTCAAGAAAAAATTACTTTAAAAATACAAAAATTAAAAAAATTTTTATTATTTTATATTTATTATTTGTCAGAATTTTTAGCAAACCCATTTAATTGAGAGTACTTACTATTGTACTTACTAATTTTCATGTTTGGTAAACCTAATCAATCATATACAGCTGTTATGTGTAGTTGATAATTCTATATGAAGAAATTAGTAATAAATAATTTTTCCAGAAAAATTAATAATAAATTAAATAAATTTTTCAATTATAATTAATTAAGAATTAAGTAGTCAATGAAGTAAAGTGATGACATTTTTCTTAAAAATCAATAAATTCAAAAGCATATAAATATCAATAATTCATATTAATTTCAATTGCTATAATTATTAATAGTTTTAACCGGGTAACAAAGTTTTATCGTACTTAGTTTTGGCAGATTTCATTTATTAATCAGCTTTCTTTTAAATTTTAATCATTAATTCTAATTATTATTAACATTTCTTATCAATAAAGAATTATACTTATATTTTTATCTGTAATTTTTTTTTAATAATTCTTATCTAAAAATATTTCTTCAGTTTTAAAGAAGAAAAATGAATCATCTTGGCTTTCGAGTGTTAAAAAAATAGCTTTCTAATTTTAAAATACATAAGTTGATGCAGTTATTACCATCGAAACCATGTTATGACAATTATTTTATTTTTTTTTAGAAATTAATTTGAACCTAGTTTATCTTCCATTATTAATGTCAAAAATTAGAATATTGCTAAATTTGATAAAGAAAATAATTCTAATTTTTCCAAAATTAGCCGATTAATATAAATTATTGATGATAGATTTGCTAAAATTAAATTAATTTCTAATATAGAATTTAATAATTGTTATAACTTAGTATATAATATGCAATATATCATCTGTTAAAAAAATAAGATTCTTAATTTATAAAAATAAATGAGTTCTCACCTTAAAATAACATAATTCTCAAATTAAATTCAACATTTAGCTATACAACAAAAGTAAATTCTTTTAAAACAAATTTCAAATAGCTTTTTTGATAAAGAAAAAGCGAGACAAAAACTTGAAAAATTTATTTTTGTTTTAATTTTTAAATTAACTTCTGTTGAACACCATAAATAAAAAACATTTCAATTAAAACTATATTGTTCTCAAGGAAATCGAATTTCCCTTAAAAACTTAAAGAAAAAATCCTTAATTTTTCTCAGCGTACCAAATTCTGAAAAAGAAATCTATTTGTGTAGATTTTTTATGTATTTTGATTGATATTGCAAAATATTATTCTATGCAAGATATTGATTTTATGATTGAGCTGCTTTCTAACTCAAAATGTGTTTAGCTTACTTAAGATACGAATATTTTTAGATGAAAAACGCTTTTAATAAAAGCTTGGTGATTATAATGAATTTTTATTAAATTCATACAGTGTCGGATTAATCCGAACTTTTTCGGAGTCAAGAATCTCGTTTCGGATTAAATTTTTCGGATAAAAAAAGTTCAATTTTTTAAAAGAAAAAAACACTTACAAATTTTGTTAAATTTTTAAAATATATAGCATAACAAACATAAAATCTATATTTATAATAAATTTACGGATAAAAATTGTTACTTGATTAGCTTAAATATTTTTTGATGGATACTTGATTTAAATTGTTTGCTTTTAAATCTGAAATTTGATCATTAAGGCATCTAAAGCAGATTCATTATTTTTTGACAATTCAATGTATTGCTGAACAATTTTTAATGCATCTAAATCACTACTATGTACTTAGTACAATGCTTAATAGATTCTTCTTCAGCTACCGGCTACATTGAGTACCTCCTCAGACTCCTCATTACCAACTACTTTATAGACTATAAAGACCTTTTTTTACTAATTTTGTCTAACATTTTGTATGGTTCGAATAAAAAAAAAAAATTTGAACTGTACATTAAAATTTAGCAAATACTGGGAATATAAAATTTTGGTTCGCTTAAAAAAAAATTAACATTAGTTAATATTGGAAAAGGAATAGGGCATAGAGGAAATTGGTTCGAAACTCAAAAATTTCGGATAAATGAGGTTCGGATTAATGCAGCACAACTGTATTTAAAAACTTATACAGTCGTAGTATTAGGTCCAATTTTATTCGTAATCTAAATAGCTGATCCTTTGAAGAGTCTTTAATGCCCAAGTTTGTGTTATGCTGCTGAAATTTGTTAATGTTGTAAGAAGTCATGAATGCGCAAACTCTTTTTTAAATCAAGACCTTGTAATATTAGTTTACTGGACTGAAAAATGGTTAAAAGAGCTAAAACTGATTAGATGCAAAGTTATGTACTTAGGAAGAAAAAAGCCAAAACCTATTTATTGTATAAAAAAGCAAAATGAAACCCACTATCTAAAAGAGACCCTAGAAGAAAGAGAGTTTGATTTAATTATGATCTTAAATGGAGAAGACAATGTATCTTCGCAGTATCTAGAGCCAATTAAGATTTAGCACAGATAAAAAAAAATGTGAAACGTAGAGCAATGAAGATAATCTATTGTGTTCGCGATAAATCCTATGAAAAGAGACTTAGTATCCTTGAATTGTCTTTAACTTTAACAATGACGAATTAGAATCATCGAATAAACTACCAAAAGAAACACTATCAGCAAGGGCACTCAACAATTATTTGACAAAAAAATACTCAAACTCAATTCATAAAGACTTCAATAGTCTTAATGGCTGAGGGCAAATTTTGCGCTGGAATAAATCACTAAACCGCAGGAACACTAAATAATGCTCAAAAAATCTAAAAATATGAAAATGTAAAAATATAAAATTATTTTCATCCTGCCGTTTTACAATGCAATTTTGATAGATGCTACTTTTAAGCTAAATTATTTTTTTAATATCTGAATTCATTTTTACTTAAGATAAATTAACTTCAATTTAACAAACTAATTTAATTAACTTTTAAAAATACTTAATTTAATTAAAAATCCAAAAAATTACAAATATTTTAGATTAGGATTTGAGTCGATTAATTTTTTTCATGTTTAGAAAAGAGTTTATTTTATAGAAAAATTCCTATTGAAAAAAAAACTGATTATTTTTCAAATGCATTTTAAAAAATCAAGTCAATGAATGTTAATTTAATAAAAAGAGCTAATTAACTTCAATAAATTTTTTTTTTAAATCAATGTGATAAAATTAAAATTTAAAAAATTTCTTCTTTTATTTTATAAATACAAATAAATAAGAGGTATTTACTATTTATTTTTTTTAAATAAAAAATATAGATCTTAAAAAAAATTTATACAAAAATATTGTACAAAATTGATTAACAAAAGTTATTACTAGACCTTTGTATCAAGCAAAGATTGTGAAGCCGCTGCATTATTACTGGAATAATAAACCCTTAAACTAGGAGAATATGATCTATCAATTTCACTAACAATATTAGATGATATTTGTTCGTTGTGAGCAAAATTGTCATATTTTTGCCGTAAGTCTTTGTTTAACGAATTAAAAAAGGAATAGTCTGCCTTACATCTGGGCCAACTGTGACGACGTCTTCGATTGTGTAAAAACATGTTTATCAATAAACTATGCATTTTGGTGTTTTCATTTGGTAGTTCTTCTCTTCTTGAATTTATAGTCGAGCTATTTATCTTTGTTTTGTCCCTTGCATGTTGCAAGCTACGTCCCATTTTCGAATCTTTTGCATCTATTCTGGCATAGTTTATGAGCAATTGTGTGTTTTCATCTAAATCGACATGAGCCGATGACTTTTTACGAGTTGGCGTTTTGACAAAAAGCTGATTTTTTACTTGTTCAGACTTACGCTTGAATAGATTGAAGCGATCGAGCAACGACCTGTGCAAGCTACTCTCAATATTAATATTATTTGTAAATCTATCATAAACAGGTAGATAATAGTTTCTATTAGGCCACAATAGTGGATTGTTGCGTGTTTTTTTCAGATTTCGCCAAATTTTTTGATGCTCAAAAATCCAAGCAGCAGTGGCCTGCCTAGAATCAGACACAACATCAGGTAGTTTTACTATTGCGTAGTTAATTTTCGATTGTGCAAGCTTTTGCTTATCGACTTGTTCAAGCCAATAGTCCAAGTTGTAGTCTTCGTCAAAATGGTTATCTCCTTTGCCAACACATCGGTACCGGTTCCGCCATAAAATATAAAAAACTATTGAAATAAGCATTGAGCCAAGTACCAAGGCGATTCGCAGACCAACATTTGGATCGTATTTATTTGCATAGCTGTATGGATCGACTGGACTTTCATAGTCATAAAAAGATTCAGTTTTTAAATAGATGGTGTTTGCTGTTGTTGGTCGAATTAATTCTCTTGGCGTAATTGAATGTAAAGACAATTTATGATTAGCTATTGTTGTGAGTAAATTAATCAATTTTGAGCTTGAGTTTGTTTCATTTGGAATTTTAAATTGGCTTAATTTTTTGTTAAATTTTTTCAATAAATAATTTTTTTTAGAGAAATTTCCTTCTTTTTGTTGTAATAATTGGCTTAGTTTATTTAATTTATCAGTTTTGTTCCTGAACAAGGATTTTTCGCTTATAACTGCATGGCTTTCATTTAGAGCAGCGGCTTCTGTAAACAAAGAGTTTCGTTGGTTTATTTTGTCTGGTGTTTGCTATTTGAATGCAGAATGGAATATGTCGAGTACGACATGCACTTACAATTAGCTCTTTTGTCTTCTCATCTAAATATCTAGCTGGTTAAAAGATTAGCTTTTTGAAAATTAACTATACTTTAATAAAGCCTACTCAGTGTCTTAATTAGCTAATTCAGTTCAAATAAAATATAATTAAAAAGAAAGTTTTTTAGTTCATTTTTTTAAATTGCTTAATGCCGTTCTTAGAAAATAAAAGCTTCGGGGATTAAGAAAATATCATTGGAATCAAACTAGTAGAATAATAAGCTAATTAAATTCCAAATATTAAATAGTCTAAATATTTAACGCTTATTTTAGATATTTTTTTATTTTCAGCAATTATTCTTCATTGTTCAACAAAAAAAAAATAATTAAAATTAAAAATATTTGGCTAAATTTTCTTGGGAAAAACATAATTTTATTAGAAATCCGAAAAAAAATTCTGTTAGGATACGTCTATTGAAAGTCAGTAAATCATTCAAATAATCTAATAATTTGTTTTCAAATGCAACATTTGATATCTAGAATCTTCGGTTTATTTTATTTAAATATATATTTATCTAGCATTAAATAACAATTATTCAATTCAATAAAGACTTATAAAGGTAAAAATATCCTAGTTTAAAAATAAATGCATATTTTTTCAATTTTAAATCAGTAAAAGAACAATGTCTGACCTATTGAAAATAAACATGTCATTATGCTTTATTGAAATTTAATTAGTAAAAAAAAATTATATAATTCCTTAAGTTTTTTTTAACTCAAAGACTAAACTAATCAAATATCCAAATATAAATTCTAAAAATAAAAATTTTATTTAATGTGAAAAAAAGTAAAATGAATGCTTCAGACTGTTTTTCATCTTAAAAAGCTGGAAAAAATATTTTTAAAATAAGCATCATTAATTAATTTTAAAATGAATTGATATCAATAAATTTTCTTGTAAAAAGTTAAATTGCACGAAAAATAATAGGAGTTATTAGGAGTCCGTTTTGACTAAAGCTGTATAAAAAGTGGAGGGTACTCTTTATTTGTAGTCTTTTTTTGTTTATATCTTAGCACTCAAAGCACCGGCTGTTTTTGACATAAACTCTGTTTAAATATTGCATTAGTTCCACAAAAGTCTGTAACATGAAAAGAAGAATATTTAAAAGACCGTTATAAAAGCTTTAAAACAAACATTTAAATATGATTTATCGTTAACTAAAAAATAAAATTTGGGTTTTTAAAAAAAGGGTAAAATTGACATCGGTTTATTGATTGTTAAACAAAGTATATTAAAAAATCTGTTTCATTAAAGCATTCTAATACTTTAATAAATAAGAGAAAAATTTGGAAAAAATTTTTAGTTTAAATTTAATAATTTTTATAGTGAATTTAGGAAAAAAAGAATATTTTTTATAAAACTTGATTAACTTTAGCAGCAATATGTGAACTAAAAATGCAGGCATATTTAATTTAGACTTTAAATTTATTGAATGAAGCATTTATGCTTTAAAAGCTTTGTTTGATAGCTGGAAAAATTTGCTAAATATTGGGACAAACTCTGCATTTATTTGCAGTAATTTTGAATTTTTTTTTAATCATTTAAAAATTTAAACTTGAATATCCTAAAACACCTAAAAATAAACTTTTAATACTTAAAAATTTCTTTAATTTTTTAAATTTATTGTATTTATTTTTCTTGAGATTTTAATATAAAAATTTTGTAATTAATGAGTCCATCGGCCTTCTTGTATTAATATAAAACTGCAGTTTTTTTTCCCAGGTTTAAAAAAAAATTTCTTTCAAACATGCCAAGTTTTAATGTTGTAGCTTATAAATTCTAACTCTAATACAAAAAATACACTGCCCACAGTTAAAATTTTGCTGTAAATTTTCGCTCCCTTATTTATAAAATTATTGAAAACTATATTCTCCTAGAGACTTATTAGTTATTTTGAAGTTTACCCTGCTTTAAAAAAAATCATTTAATCAGTTCTTGTTTTTTTTTTTGATAAATAAGTAATTAGAGATTTAAATTTGGAGCATAGACTCTCAAGATACTTGAACAACCAAGCAGATGACATAAGTGATTCATGTTTATTTTTAACTATCCGAAAAACCATTTTATTTTTTCTTATATATTTTCGGGTAAAAAGACAAGTGGCATGATTGTTTAGAAAAATTAAAAGAAGAAAATATACAAATTAAAATCATTTTAAGCTGAAATTGGAAGTGAATTTTTTGTTGATAAAAAAAATATACTAATGTATTATAAGATTTAATTAAATTTTAGTTCGAGGCATAAGAGGCACAAAATTCTAAACTAAATTGACTAAAGAGAAAAAAATTTGTGTAGCAAAATCAATACTGAGATTAATTTTTATATTAAAGAGAATATAAAACAATTTCACTCAATTTCTTAACTTGATTCCTTATCATTATTGGAATAAAAATTAGTTTCAACATTAACACAAAACCAAATATTTTAAGAAAATCAATTTTCAAGCTGAACTATTTTTTAGCACAGGGATAAAAAAAATCATTAAACTACTGGCAACTAATTGTTTATACTTAAATTAATTACTCAGCTTATTTGAAACCTAAATTGTCATACAATCGAATTCAAGCTCTATTTATTGATTTAGAGAAAATTTTATTATGCATAGCTACCTTTTTTAATAAAAATTGTACATGCTTCTAATTATTGATTTATTTTGTCGATAACTCATAAGCTTTGGGAAATTAAATTATTAGAGGCGTTTAAACCTAAAATAATTTAAATCAAATTGTTTTACTGGTTAAGTAGCCTGCCTTTGATCAATATATACTTAAAGCAGATACCGGGATTTTATACATTATTGAGCTTTTTAATTAACTTAATTGCTTTCATGATCATTATCTCAAATGAAAATATTAATATATGCTGTCTATTAGCAAATATTTCTATTTTATTTGTGTGTATGTGTGTATGTTTACGAGTTTATAATTTGAAATAAACTTGAACTTATTTTTTTTTATAAAAACAAGTTTTAAGACCTTAATTAAAATATAATAATACTAGCTGGCAAAATTCAAATATATTTTTGAAATATTTATTTAATAATTTGTTTTACAAGGCCGATAACAAAGCACAACAAGCGTATTAGAACAACAAAAGAGAAAACATTTGTGTAATCAATTTGGGAAAAAATTGATTTCAAGTATTATAATATGCTAGTTGATTTTTTGAGAAAACAAATTCGAAATTTCTTTCTTTTTTTTTCTCTCTATAAGGCCTCCTTTATTTGCTTCTATTTATCACTTTGAAAAGCAGGCATTCAAACATTAAAAAAGAAAAGCATCAAATTCACACGAACATAAACCGTAATAATAATTTTTCATATTTATTTAAATTTTGCAACAAAATTTTGACAGCTTCCTTTCATTCAGTAAATTTCCTTATATTTACATAATTTTATGTATTGGTATCATTTTTTTTTAAATTACACTTTAAAACAGCTTTAGTCTATTGTACTGGGTCAAATAATTTTTTTTTTATTTTTAAAATCCTTCCTTATTTTCTCTCATCCAAAATTTTAAATTAATTCTCAATTTTCAAAAATAGTCAATACTAAATTCTAAAATCTATATTTGCCTAATTTAATAACAAAAGACTTAATTTATTTTCGTAAGTTTTTATTTAGATTAGATTTCGATATTTTCCTATTATATAATTTTTTTATTTTACAACTTAAACTTCTCTTTCCAGCTATATTCCTCTATTCTTTTCTAATAGTTTTTAAAATTAAATAAAAATAAATAGAAATCCAAGTACTAAAATATTTTTGAATAATGTATTGAGTTTTGTATATTGAAAATTTTTCCTATCAACAATAAAATAAATTTATTGTTCAATAAAAGTAAAGATTTAAGAATAGTAAACTAATGAAAAAAATATGAGTACCTGGATTAACTTTTCAAAAATCTATAATAAAAGAAATTTTTAAACCACTAATAATCAAACTTTCCTACAACATCTTCTAAAGTAATTTATTAAATCAAGTATTTTAAAGTAGTAGGAAAAAATGATTTCGATACTTTTGGCATTCAATTTTAGCATGTAAATATATAAATCTTATTAGCAGTTAAAGCTACATTTTAAATTAATAAATTTTAGATGATTAAAAATGTTTCCATGCAAAAACTAACGATTCATTTATCATAATATTTTTCAATAAGTAATTCAACATCTAAAGTGCCTTCGGGTATTTTTGTTTTTAAATAATAAAATATACATGATATTTGAATGGAAACTAAACAAAAAGAAATAAAAAAAAATGCTGCCTTGTTTTTAATTAAAAACTAATTTTCAATTTATCATAATAAATTATTTAATTTTTTTTTTGAAATTTTCTTACTCAATTAAAATTTAATGTTTATAAAAAACACTATTTTGAACATTTTTTTTCGTTTTTATCTAGCTAAACATATTTAAAAAACAATTTTTTATCTAGGAAATCAAAATTTTATTGTATTAGAAATTTTTTAAATCTTTAATATCATTTTCTTAGTTGTCTAATGTTTTTGAAGTATACATAATGATTAATGAGAATAAAAATTAAAAAAATTGTATGCCTTTAATCATTTTTGAGAAAATATTCTCAAAATCAAATAAATGTTCTATTTTTCACAAGTATAGAAAAAAAAAATTAACTAACAATACATTTTCTTGTTGAAAGAATTCAAAATCTGCAAAATTGTTTGCTAGAAAATGTTCAATCTGATGACTCATTAAAATAATTCTTTCTGTTTATTTTTTATCCAAAGTGCTTTTGCTTAATCAGCTTGATATTTTATTTAATCTAACTAAAGTAAATGCTACATTTTTTACATAAATCAATGCTGTTGATTATATACCATCTCAGTCATGCTCAATAGGAGTCTTTTGTAATTAGATCTTAAAGATAAAATCATTAATCACGAAAAAAGAAATTCAAATTCGTAATTACGCCATTTACTCTAAATCCAAAAATTTACTAGTCTTTTAGTAAATACGATAAATCAGTTGTAAACCCAAGGCTTTGCTAGAAAATGAAAAATTGAACCTAGTAAATCAATAAATAACAAACAATTGCTTGAAGCTAATACACATTTAAATGACATTTTATTTCAATTTATTTGTGGATTATACTAAAAACTAACTCCGTGTTCATAAATTGTTCAAAAAAAATTAAATAATTATTACTAATCAATAAAAATAATCTAATAAATAAAAAATATTAAATGATTATTCATTGTTTGGAGTTTAAATCGAAAAAAAGTCAGATATAACAAAAATCACAATTTATTTAACTTGATTAAACTAATTCAAATTTTCCGATTTAAATCATATAAAAAAGAATTTGAGTTATTTAAATGAGTTCAATGTAATCTTATTTATTTCAATGAAGTTCACATTGTTGAAAAATACTTGAGTATATAAATAATTCATAACTGGTAAAATAAAATTTATTTTTATTAAATTTTTTTCCTTTATTTAAAAAAATTAATCTTGAAAGTTGAAATGTTCGGAAAAATTACTAAATAAATTAAAATTTTAAAAATCAATATCAGAAGCTATTCGACTAAATAATTATTTTTTATATTAAGAAGCTAACATTAAAATTTGATAAATAAATATTTAACTTGGATTTTTAATGATATTGTTTTTTATTAACTAAAAGGCTGTTTACTAATAAACTTAAAATGTTAGTTTTTTGAAAATTTTCTATTATAGAAGAAATAAATTTTAAATGTTTATTTATTAATAAGAAGTTTTCTCGAGTCAAATAATTGCACTATTTGATAAAACATTAATGGAGCTTAGTCTATAATCCGAAATAATTCTTATTTGTACATGTGCTTTTAGTCAATGTTCAATGTTTTTAAAGCATTTGAAAAGCATAAACGCAAATTTTTTCGTTATATAAAAGCAATTTCTTATCGATTTAGTTTTAAATGAAATCAAAGAAAAATTTTATTTTTTTTTAAAGAAAAACTTAAATACTAAAATTTCAAGTAATTAAATAAATAATTAATTATTTTATAACTAAAAAATATCCCAGTATAACAGCTAATGATAAAATAAAAAACGATATTAAAAACTTAAAAGAATTGGAATTTCTAGTTTTGTTTACACTTTTTTGCTCGGTTTTGGTAATTTCTACAGAATTTTCTTTTTGAATTGATTTTGATTTGCATTTTTCATTACATTTTAACAAAAAGCCTTTCTCAGTCAAAATTATTGAAGGATCATTTTTTGTTTTATTGCAAACAAAGTTTTTCTTATTAGTTTTGCATTTGCACTTAATGACAACTTTTTCAAGGCAGTCATTCTCATTTGAGCATTTATTAGAATGACAAACAAGCGAACAATTATGGCCACACTTTAACTAAAAAAAAATTAATTAAATTTAAATTTTTTTTAATTGAAAATTTTTTTTCATATTTTAAATGCTTACTATATTACTACACGGTACTCTACATGATGCCAAGTTATCCTTTTCCTTTTTGTTTGAGTTATTCCATTTATGGCATTCAACATATATGAAATTTCCTTTGCAATGGCATTTCATTTTTAAAAGATTTTTACAATCAGGACATGGACCAGAGTGACAGACCATCATGGAACACTGATGTGTGCAGCCTTTTGGTCTTTGCAACACGCAACTTTTCGAGCATTCTTCACAATTACTCGATGCCTAAAGATAACATTTAGTTTAAATTATGCTTTTAGGACAAATTTATTTTAAAAAAATATACAGTTGTATCAGCTGACTCTTTTTCCGGAATAACATGACATTCATTTTCACATTTATGATGCATACAGCTTAGAACTTTACCACATTTTCTTCCACAACTAAAGGGCTTAGCATTATGACATGGCAAATCAGTTATCTAATATTAATTAAAACTTGAAAAAAAAAATTTAATTCTATTTAGTACCTCATGGGCACCAAAGCATTGTACAGGAATTGGATAAACACATGGTTTGCATTCAATATTTAGAATTTCTTTGCGTACTTTTAATGGTACCCAAGGACCTTCACGATCTTTCTGAATTAAATTTAGTTTAATTTAAAATTTATTTTCAAATTGTCTTGTTCACCGACTTATGTCAGTCAATTTAGGACCAAATAAAATTAGACAATTTGATAATCTTACTATTAAAAAAAATCCCAGAGTGAAAAAACTCAACTTTGAAAAATTCCTACAAAGAAATATATATAAAGTCTGAAAAGTTAACTCTGAAAAAATTCAGAACACTTAATTCTGAGGGCTGAAAATTCTTTATAAAAGATTAAACCTTTTTCTTAATAATTTTATTAATTAACTTAAATCAATTTTTAGATGAGCGCATATGCTCCACAAGAAGTGAATAAGTTTTAAAAAAATTTTTTTGAGATACCAAAGATACAAGAAAACGACTTGATAATTTACTAACCTTTAAGTGTTAAATCTTTCTATGTATAATTTTAGACATATCTCTTATTTTACTCAAATTTCCATTTTTAAAGACTCAGAAAGGTAATTACACTCATTCATTCAGAATTATTTAAAAATTAATTTTCAATTCAAAATCTTCAATCCCAGAAAAAACTTCAAAAACTTGTAAAATAATTTAATTTAATTTATTTATTTAAGTTTAAGTCCCATGAACAAATTGGAGTATGATATAAATTAAAAAATAAAATATAAAGAGTAGAATAAATACACTTAAATGCCTGTTTTACAATTGAATAATTATTATGTTAATAAATTTAACTCCATAGGCTTTTACTATACGTAAAGAGTTTATAGAAAGATATATAAAAGAAATAGACACTATTATATATGAAAATCTATCTTTAAAAGATCATAAAATTTTAAAGTAAGCTAATTTTAATTCCATATTTGATTTGATTTGGGCTACAACAAACTTTATTGAAACAACAAGACAGCGATTTTCTACGATAAATAATTGATCGATTATTGCTAAAGAAGCCTTAGAACTATTGTCCATAACATCAATATGAGTTTTTTTTCCACATTATTTAGTTGTTTACAAAAGGAGGTATTTTTTCTGAACAAATTTTTTTATTTTCAAAAATTTTATTTAATACTTGATAAAATCAATAAAAATACCGACAAAAATAGATCCTTACAAATCGAAAGATAAAAAGGGCAAATAAGATTATGCTCAAAAAGGGTTATTAGAATTATTTTAGTAAAATTCATTGAAGAAACAAAGTTTAAATAAACATTCAATGTTAAACTTAATTTTTAGTGTCTGCAAATTTCTTGTCGCAGCAAGAACTACTAACTAATATACTTCAATATGCCATATAAAACACGTTAAATAGATGAAGATAGAGATATTGGAAAATAATAAAAGCATCTAGTTTTTTTATTATAAAAATAAAAAAACTAGATTTTTTTGTACCGTAATCCAAACTATTAGTAAATTTTTCTTTTAATTTAAATTCTTTTTATATTCTAAATTTTTTTTCATTTTTGGGATAATTTTATTTGGTCATCAACTGAAAAACTTATTTCGGTCAATAAGAAAAAAATTAAATATTACATTTTCAACGATCTCTGTTAAAACAGCTGAATGACAAACATTTTGACAAGTATGATTGCATTCGAGTTTTTTTCCGCAAGTAAGCTGACAAGGTGGACAATCTCCGTAATGACATTTGTGATTTTGAATTCTTACATGATGACAATTTGCCGGTTTGCTAAAAAATCAATTAAATAAATAATTTTTTGAAGAAGAAAAACAAGAAAATTTACTTGCACAACTGTCGACAAGGGACTTTTAATTTTGATTTTCTTTTGAGACAAGGAACTTTAATTCTACTTTTACCGCAAGAACAGAATATTTCTTCCATTATAGGACACTTAAAATTATAGGATCACTTAAGTTAATATTTTTTTTAAAAAAAAATCAAAATATTACAGGATAGCATGTTCCAGAATGACATAAACTAGAATTTATTTATTAAAAAATTTCACAATTTTATTTCTAAAACTCAACCTCTGACACTTGTGGTTTTTGCATGAGAGCATTTTATTGCAAATTTGTTCACATGGTGGACAATTTCCATCACAGCACTGGAAAATAAAACTTAAAAATCAAGTAATTTATAAATAAAATGATTTAAATAACTTTTTTATTGCATTTATGTTTTCCACAATTTTTCAATTTATTGCACTTTATTTCACATGTAAATTCGGTGTGGCATGGTAAAAGCTTTTCTTTTGAACCACATCGGCATTTTTTAGTAACTACTTGACGACACTTAAGAATAAAATTTAGCATTAAAAATTAGAACTAAAGTCTATTACTTGTTCACATGGACCATAGTGACATCTATTAGCACAACTATGGATATTGCAGGCTAATTTTTTATCACAAGTATCTCCACATGGAGATATGTCTTCATTACAAGGCTTTTTAGAAGCTTTTTCCTATTATTTTTTTTTGATAGTACTATTTATTTGGCTTACTTGTTTTGCCACATGGACAAGTTCTTATAAGGCTTCGTGGACATTCTCCACATTCTCCCGAATGACAAACTATCTCACATTTGTGATAGCCACAGCTATAAGATTTTTGGCAAACCTTTAAAAACGAAAATTTAAATCGATTTTGATGCACCAATTTTTACCTGTTCACATTCCCATATTGTTTCAGTGCAAGGGGTTTCTTTTCGTTTTTTTTTGCATTTACAAAATTGAAGACTAGTTTTATCACATTGACTGCAATCTCCAGGATGACAGATCATTTGACATATATGCTGTTTACATGCCAATAATTTATTGCAACGTTTACCACATGACCAAAATTTGTTACAGCATCTTCTGGAAACTGCATTTGATTTTGAACAGTAGCATGTGTTCTTTACCATTTTTGGACAAGGCGGACATGGTCCTAAAATACATTTAAAATTCTGACAAAATTAGAATTCAAAAAAATAAATACCAGGATGACACAACATGAGACAAGAGTGACCACATAGTTTCGGTTTATCACAACGCATACTACATGAATGAGGTACGCCCCATGGATCAAATTCAGGATTTTTAACTTTTTTGCAATAACAGTAATATACTGATGGATAGCATTTTTTAGTATATTCTTTACGACATTTGGGACTTGAAAAATAAATAAGAAAAATTAATCTTTTATTTAAAGTAAAAATTTTATTAACCAGTTCCAAGGAATTTCCTTTTGATTTAAATCTGAATCAAAATTTTGCTTGATTGTTTGATATGAGCCGTCAAGTATCCAGTTTTGAATGCAAATAATATGATATTGAGCAAAACAGCCATCGCAATTCCATATCTAAAAATTTTTTTTTAATTTTTTAACAAAATTCTTTTAACTAGATTTACTGGATGCTTGTTTTCTATTGTTTCAATACAAATTAGGCAAATATTACTATCAGGATTAAAAAGGTCTATTAGATATTGTTCAGTATTTCCTAAATCTTGTGAGTCTTTAAAAACATGTTTTATCAATAAAATAATTTGTTTTTACTTTAATTTTACCATTTAAATCCTTAAATTTATTGAGGATCAAATTCAAAGAACTATCTTGATCATTGAGCTCTGGATTTACCATTTTTTATTTTAGATAATTTTTTATTTTGGTACGAATTCAAATATTATAATGAATAAATTGAAATTTATGTTAAGTTAAATTAAAAAAAGAGTTAAGTTTAAGCAAAAAATTTGAAAAGAGCAAGACACGTCTACATTTATACTTAAAAAAATTTTGAATTTTATTACATTTTTAATTGCATCCTAAACTTGAGTAAAATGGTTTCTAATAAAAAAATAAATCTAAAAGAAAAGATAACTGATGATTATTTGGATTTGAGTTTGTGCAACTTAGAAAAAATTCCGATCAAAGAAATTGTAATTTTCTAAAAAAAAATAAAATTGATTGTTTAAACGATATTTTTTCAAATTAAAGCTTGAATATCCAAAAATAAAAAAGCTCAATTTGTCTTTTAACAATTTGAAAAATTTACCAGTTATTTTTTAATCAAAATTTTTAAAATTAAATCAAAAGTTAGAAATTTTAGACAGATATTTCCAAATTACAGCACATTAAAGAAATTGACTTGAGCAAAAATCATCTTCAATCATTGCCAGACAATATTGGATCTTTAGTGAATTTGAAATCTTTGGATTTACTGGGAAACCAGTTGAAAGTTTTGCCAGCTAGTTTTAGTGAGCTAAAAGGTTTACAATGGCTTGATTTGAAAGACAATCCATTGGATTTGGAACTAAAGAAAGTAGCTGGAGAATGCAGCGATGAAGCTCAATGCAAAAAATGTGCCAGCAATGTTGTTAGATACATGAAACAAGTAGCCGCTGAAGAGGAAAGAAAGCGCCAATTTGAAATTCGAAAAAAAAAAGGTATGGGTTGAAAATTAAGAAAAAATTTTAAAAAATATCATTAATTTAGATGAGCAAGCCAGAAAAGAAGCTCAAGAGTTAGCCAAAGAAAAAGAAATTAAATTAATTAAGAAGCGTGAACGTGAACAAAAAAAACTAACACAAAAACAGAATAAAGAAGAAAAATTAGAAGTTAACGAAATAAAAGATGAAAGTATAAATTATTCTTCTAGAGAGAATAAAAAAGTTAATTCAGGTAATTAAAAAATAAAGTTATTTTTGTAAAGCTTTGAATTATTTTAAAAAGGATGTCAAAAATTTTTTTCAACTTTGTCCATTTTGCTTTTTGTCACATTGGTTATAATTGGATTTTATTTATTGCTGATCAATTATTGCCAAAGTGAAAGTAAATTAAGAAATCAAATACGAAACTATTCACAAAACGAGTATTTGTCAAATCTTGTTCGAAATTTGGATCAAAATATATGTCCTGTGATCAATAAAAACAAAATTCCTTACGAAAACTTTATTAAACTACTTCAACAAATTAATTATTGATTAATTTAAAATTTTTTTTATTTATTAAACAAGTATTCAAACTTTTTATATAGTTTAGCTATAAGCTATTAAAAATTAAATCTTTAATATTTAGTTTTTTATTAAATTTTTATTTTATTATTCAGCTTGAAAAAACAAAGCACCCCCAGAGGGGATCGAACCCTCGACCTATGGATTAGAAGTCCATCGCGCTATCCACTGCGCTATGGGGGCTATATTTTACAAATCAAATATCACTTAATATAATTTAACTTAATTTTCTATTTTATGATAATTTAATAAATGAAAAAATTTATTTCATTTTTCAAAAAATAGATTTCTAAAATTCTTACATTTAATATTTTCATTTTAGTCTAAAATTTTCAAACTTTTAACAAAAAAAATGAAATTATCTATAAGAAATTTGCATGATTTAATTTATTAAAAATTCTATTCAAAAATAAAATATATTATTTATTATCATTACTTAGATTTTTTTTGAACCTCAATATTATGATGATTTCTCTGAAATGATAAAGGTAAACCTACTTGTCGATTAATCTTGAAGTTTAAAAAAAATAATTTCCATTATTCTAATTAAAAACACTCTTTTTCATTTAATTAACGGGGTTGTTTTTTCTTTTAAAATTCTAGAAGTTTGCTTATTATTCAATAGATTGGTATGCCATGCGTTACCAAGTTTTATTTAATTACTTTTGTCTTTAATTAAATTGACTTGATAGTTTATTTAAATAAAAGATTTTTTGAAAATAAAATAGAAAGGCATTGATTAATTTTAAAATGTGTCCAGGTTGATTTTTTTTTGCATTTTATTTTATTTTTTTTAAGGTTTCAACTATAAAAATAAAATTTAAAAAATAAAAAATTTTTACGAGCAATAATTTTCTAAGATTTCAGTTTTGAAATGAAAACAATTGATAACTAATTAACTAATAATCAGTTTATCTCATTTAAATTTAATTTTATTTTAATTGCTTTTCGAAAAAAAAATAATAAGTAATGTTAGGTTATTGAAAGATAGCTAATTTTTATCACCCTAGTTTTTTTTTTAAATATTTTATTATATGATATGAGAATTGTATGCAAGGGTTCTAAAACAAAATAACTTGCATAAAGCATCAACTCTGGCTTTTTATTTAAGAAATCTTTTTTCCAATAATTACAACATATTGAGTAGAAAAAACACAGAATTCTTTTTAATTTATTCTTCTTAATTATAGAAATATACTTACGATCGTAGTATTTTCACTTTTGTTTGGATTATCAAATTAAATAGTCAATCATGCAGAAAAACACAAACATCATACTTTAAAAAAGTAAGCTTAAAAAAATAAAAAGTTAAATTGTGTTAAGAATATGGAAAATATAAAATTTCACAGATGTAGTAGCAATATTTTTAATTTTATTTTTGAAGATTGATGTATACTTGTCTTTATTCAAATGTCAAATGTCAAATGTCTTGTTTTAATTTTTCAAAGTTGATATATTTTATTTTGTAAATGATTTTCCTAGCATTCAAAAATTATTTCATTCTATAAGAGTGGCTGGTGAGAACTTTTATCTGAGAATTAATTACCAAAATCATGTAAGTGCTTGTATTCATGCATTCTCGTCGCATCTGTGTTAATTTCAAAGACTAAACTGGTTATTTTATTAGCAGGGATTCAAAAAAACTTAAGAATAAATAACAAAAAATATTTCTAATCTTTGAACAAGGGATCGAAAACAATGGAGTAGCTTTTTGTCCGAATATTGCAGATCGATCCTTAAATTATTATTTAAATTAACAAAAATCATTGTCTTTTTTTACATGGAATCAACTCAATATGATAAGAATGTCATCAATAAATAATAATTTTTTTTTAAACAAAAAAATAGATGCTAATAAAATCGATGAATCGTCTACACCAAACAAAAAAAAATTTAAAAAATAAAAATCAATTTTTACGATTGTTTAACAAGTAGAACAAATTATTTTAAAAAATTTGTTTACCTTTTAGATTGTTTTTTTTTCATGCCAAATGATAGAAATTTTTTAATAGACTAGATAAAAGATATTTAGCAAAGATCTATCCAATATAATTTTGCTATTTTTCCTAAAAGAGAATTTTAAATATTACTTTTTGATTGATTGATTGATTGCAGCCTGAATCAAAATCTAATCGAATTAAGATCATTTTTTAAAAAGAAAAAATTGAAAATATTCAAATTAAATTTTTAAAAATGCATAATCGGATCAAATAATAGAAGTTTTTTAATTCAATCAAAATTGAACAATGTTTTCTTCAGATCATTTATTCAATATGAGCTATGTTTTTTTAATAAATGACATTTAATTATTATTTATGCTCATTTAATTAACATTCAATTTATTCAATGATAAATATAAAAAAAAAGGACTTATTCATTTTATAAAAAAATTCTTGTCGAAAAGTTTTATAGAAACTTATTTTACTGAAAAATATTATCGAAATTTACCTCTATTAATTATAGAAAAAACAAACAATTAAACAATTAATTATTTTAAAACAAGAATTAATCTTTCAAAAAATTTTGCTAATTTTTCTTTATTGTAAACACTAAATAAAGACATAATTCCATTATCTTTTTTAATTTCTTTTTTTTTTCACGTTGATAAACTATGCCGCTATTAATTTGTTCAACATTACATCTGTTAGATGCTGCCCATTTTTCAAATGTTTAGCCAACTTATTGTATCAATTATAAAATAATGCAAAAAAAATTGAAATTTAATATCATCATTTATAATATCTTTCAAAATAGCTTACGTAATTATTATTCAGAATAATTTGCAATAAATTTTCTCGATGAAAATTTTCTATAATAATTTCTATAAAACATTTCGACAAAAAAATTTTCTATAATATGATATAAAAGTGCGAAAAAAAATTTATGTCAAATGATAAAAAATTTCATTTTTTGTATCAGACGTTTTGCTAACTGATCATTTCTAATACTTTTTTTTCTTATATTTTTTTCTTTTCTTTTATAAACAGACTGAACACATGAACATCAACCATTTTTTAAAAATTTTTTATATTAAATCAATAAGATATAAAAACTATTTTATAATTTTTATTTTTGGACTAAAAAGAATAAAATTAATTTAAAAAAAAAAACACAAAACAAAGACAAAAAAAACAAAACCGATGTTAAAAAAAGTTAAAATTCTCATTTAAAATAGACAAAAATAATTAAATAAAATAAGCATTGAAATTAATTTTTTTTTAACTCTTTCATATCAGTCTAAAAGAAGCTGCTTATTTGTATATACACTTAAAATGATGTTGAAACTTGCCTTCTTCATCCAATTACTACTTAAATCATACAAATTCAAAAATGAATCAATCATTTACATTTAATAATAAACTTTAGAAAAAACTTTTTTAAATAATTGAGTTCAATTAAAAGCATGACTCAAACTAAATTTTAATTATCGAACTAAAAAATATGAAATTTTAGTAAAAATGGGCAATTTTCATTCAACAAAATGATTTCCCCATGTTATATCGCAAATTTTAAATAAAATTTTAAAATTGATTCTCTGCATTAAAATCGGCTTCTTCGTCTTCGATCAACTCGTCTGTTTCATCTTCTATAAAGTCTTCATCTTCAGCTATTTCTGCTTTATACTTGATCATGCTTTTGGGAGATTTGCGGCTTTTCTTGCGACCAGTCACATTATCTTTCTTCTCAGGTGTTGCCTCTTCGCTAGTCTTAGTCTCACAAACAAAATTGCACTCTGACTGATCAAAGCAAGCGCTTTGTTCGCACTCCTCATCAGCTACATCATTATATTGGCTGTAATCATCATTTTCGTAGCACATCGATTCATCATTATCTAAAAATTAAATTAAATATTAGAAAAAATTTTTTTTTAATTTTTTTTCATATTTTTATGCTTAAATATTTCCAAATTTTAATATTTTCCTATAAAAAAAAAAACAAAAAAAAATTTCAAATGAGTAAAAATTACTTTTTTCATTCTGGTTAATTTCGCTATGATTAAATGGAGAAGGAATAGAAGATGAAATTGAGTGATTAGTCGACGAATTGGTCATTGATGATTTGGCATCAGCGTTGTTCGAGTTGCTATTTGAATTTTGGTTGACATCTTTGCTATTGGGTATTTTGATGATTCTTCGATCATAGCTTCGCTTGAGAGCGGGCGAGTTCGGGTGAAACTTTTGCAAGTGACTTAGGTGCTCCTCGGGATCTTCGGTGGTGATGCCGCAGTCCTCGCACACGTACAACTTGGCTCGTCTTTCCTTATACTTGAACGAGAGCTCGACTTGGTGAACCTTGTTCAAATGAGACTCTAAGCTGCATCGCTGGGTGAATTTGCGATCGCATTCAAAGCACTGAAAGGGCCTCACTCCGGTGTGAGTGCGAGTGTGGCGTTTCAAATCGAAAGCGTCGTTGAATCCCTTTTGGCAAAATGTGCACAAATATCGTTTGATATTGCTGTGATTTTTCATGTGACGGTTCATCAAGCGTTGAAGTTTGAATGTTTTTTGACATATTTTGCATCTATATTTGTTTTCGGGGTCGTCCAAAATTTCAACAGCTTAAAGATAAATATTAAAAATAATTTTAGAAAATTTTTTTTCTTGTTTTTTAAAATTAAATGAATTAACTTACATTCAAATAGATTAATATCATTGTTAAGTGCTTCGTATTCTGGATTTTTTACGCCAAAACCACCATGAATTAAAAGCTAAATAAATAAACAAATTTAAAATAATAGAAAAAAAAAAAAAAAAAAACATAAACATTTTTTTTTTTATTTTAATTAATTTACCTCTGGTTTAATGGTTGTTGGGTCAATGACAGGCTTGAGGCTGCTAGCAATTTCCAGCGGAGACTTTCCATCCAGACTTCTTGTCTTTGGTCCTTTTTTCGATTTGGCACTGCTGCTAATCGAATTGACGCTGTTCGAATTGGACAAAGAAGGAGAAACGCTGCTTTCAATTTTAGGCTTTTTGCTACTCGGCTGCTTTCCTTCTTTGTCGTCGTTTTCATTGTAGCTAATGTAAATTTCGTGCTCATTTTGTTCGTCTAGCTTTTGCTTTTGTTGTCTTGGTCTCGTTTGTTTGACATGTGCATCCGATCTTATCTCATTAGAAGAATTTTGGCGGTTTATCGGCAGATTAGCTATTAAGCCAGAATAGGCTTCGGTTCCTTGAAACGACGGCGATTGAGTGTTTAGCGATTGAGCTAAAAGCGATGCTGGCGAAAAAAGGCCATTTAGCTGGCTATTGGCCATTAGCGAACCGAGCAGCATGTCTTTGTTAAAATCGTTAAGATGTGGAAACGAGGGTGACGATATGGACGAAGAAGAGGCTGAAGAAGAGGCCGACGAGCCGTGCGAATTATTCAATATGTTCAATGGCGATGGCACATTTTTATTCAAGTCATTTATTTTTTTATTTTTAGATGATGAGTCATTTGAGTTAAGAGATAATTTGTTGTTTATTTCTTGATTTTTCATTGTTTTGCTGAGCATATCTGTTAGATTGCCATTCGAGTTAAATTGAGAAAATGGATTATTTGTTTTGGCCGAGTCACTCAAATTGTTTAGGTAATTCATGTAAAAATTTGGAAATTTGAGCAAATTGGAAAAGCAATTTAGAGAATTTAGGCCCTGGGCAAGCACTGACATGTTGGCATTTTGATTTTTGTTCGAGTTGAAGCTGTCCAACATGGCAGTGGCGGCAGCGATCAGCGCCGGATTTATCTGAGCTCCAGTGTAGCTTTGAGCCGAAGACTCGCTCTCCGAGTCGTGCTCGGGTCCATTGTTGTCCGCGTTGCACTCGGCCTGCTCGTGCTCGTCAGGCCGTATGGGCTTGAATGGCTCGATTGTCTTGCTTGCAATGTTCTTGCGGCTCAGATCCAGCGGACAGTTGGCTTGAAAGTCCGCGCTCTCAAAGTCGGTCGGCGAGGGCAGCGGCGACGAGTTGGTCGAGAGCGACTCGTCGCTTGCCGAACTCGTCGAACCCTTGGACAGCAGGCCTGATTTTTGGTAGCTAGTGGTGAACAATTTTTTGCTCATTTGAGCACTTATTCCATTTCTAATTTTTGTTTCGTTCATTTTCAGCATGTACAGGCTTTGTTCTGGCAATCAATTTTAAATTCTAAAAACTATTCTTTTAATTATTAAATAAAACAAAAAAAATTGAATAAAAAAAAAAAATAAAAAATTATTGATACGAATCAAATAGAATTTTTTTTTTTTTTTTTTCTTTTAAATTTATTTTCTAACACCAAACCGAAAGAGCCGGCATTTTTATAGCTTTCTTACTTTTCTAGTTTTATAGTGTTTGAAAAGGTATATAGCATCAAAAAATTTCCAAATGCTAAAATTAAATTTTCAAGTTAAAAAAAAAAAAAGAGAGAGAGAGAGAAAGAGAGAGAGAGCATGAGAGAAATATGATAGAACAGATACAGTTGGATGAATCTTGGGTATTTTCTTCTTGCAATATTTATGAAAATTTTCAGTGTTTAGCAAGTTGATTTATCTTCTTTCTCTTTTGTTGTTCTACTTGGTTTTAACAATAATAAGTAGAAATATATGTTTGATAATAAAATTTAATAGCGTGAATTTCAAAATACAAAGATTACAAGAATAAATAGAAGAAGAAGAAAACGTTAAATAGTTGAAATTCCAGTGTACTATATTGCTTAGTTGCACTTGAAATATTTTTTTTAAAAAAAAAAAAAACGAAATCCTAAATGACAGACAAATGGTTCTATTTGACGAATTTATCTAGAAATAAAAGGTAGCTTTTCACTTTTCTATTTAAATCTAAAGCGATTGATGCAAATTTTTGTCAAATCACTTATCGAACGTGAGGATAGCTCAAAATAGACTTGGCAAAGTTTAACACAGACTTGGCGCGCGCGCACCATTTTAGATCATCCTAAAATAGCTTTGGCCAATTATTGCCACTCAGAACTACTAAAATACGCAAATAAAATTTGAATTTGAAGTTTGATGCGTATTTTTTTTATTTTATTTTATTTATTTGTTGCTTCTACCTAGGATAATCCATTTATCTTTAATAACCAATCGAGTGAATTTTTTTCTATTTGTTTAGTGAAAATTTTCAATTTGCTTAGAGCTAATTTAAGCCCTGGCCAATTATTAAAAGCTACAATCGAAACGGATTCTTATTGGAAAATGAATCCAGCCAAAATTGTAGCCAAAAATAACAACAACAAACAAAAATAATAGAAAAAAAAGAAAAAATCTTCTTACTGTAAACTAAATTAAATGTGAAGCTACTGATTTTATAACTTCAATCTATCCAAATCGTTCAAGTGTAACCTTTTTTAACACTATCTGTTTCTTTTTTCTATTTTACCTTTTATTCTCGCTTTCTTTTATTGAAAATAAAATTTTATGTTTAAAACAACTAATCAATTGATTAGTTTTTGATCGTTCTAGAAGAAGAAAAAATTGTGTGTAAACATTTAGTGAATGACCATTTATTTATTGCATCACTTGTCGATCAGAAAAAAAAATAAGAATAAAAATAAAAACATAGACCAAAACAGAGTTAAAACGATTCATATAAATATGACATTGAGGCCACTGAATTTAAATTATTGAACATAGCAATTAGAAAAAAAAAGTAGCAATGATAAATGTAAAAATAGCTTTGGGGTATCATACCGTTAATGATATTATGACCACTAGGCAAGCCATTTAAACGAAAAAAATCTAAATATATACATTTAATTCTTAAATTATCTATTCGAATGACCAATGATTAATTAAAATATTTGTTCCTCATAAAAAAAAAATGATTAATTTAGGTTCAATATTTTTCTATTCTAAAATAATGTTATGTTCATTTTATACTTTAAGAAAATAAGAGATAAACCTGACCTGGCTTAGCTAGATGAACGCCTAGCTAGTTTGACAAATGACATTAATATGTTTTTGAGAATGTACAGATATGCCAAATCCATTAGCAATTTCTTCTAGATTTAGATAAAATCGCACGGGTTAAAACAAGTAAAAAGCTGATCTAAATGATAATTTCTTCTTCTAAGATAGATAAAATAGATAAAGTGTTTTAGTGCGGTAATGCTGGATATGACAGCGTTAAATTTATCACCAGTTAAATCTTTGGTTGCGTAATAAAAAAAAAAATAATAAAATAAAATAAGGTGTCTCTTTTCTAGCTAAATTAAAGGTAGGAAGAATTATCTACTTATATTAAACGTTTTGGATGAATTGTTCCATTAGAACGAATAGATATAGATCTCCAATGAGCCGTAACTGGAGGATTTATAGTTGTCAACTTTCCTTTTTTTCTCTAAGAAACAATTAACCATCCAAGATATAATAAATATGTTCGGATCTAGCGCTCTAGATAATTGTAGCCTGTAAGAGTTTATTTAGTGTTAGAAAAATATTTTACAATAATATTGGGTAATTGGCGCTGGTCAATTGTTTATTTCGGATTTTTTTTATATGAAAATAAAAATGGAAAAATGGAAAACTTTTTTTTTCGAAAAAAAAAAAAAAGTGTTCACTAAAATTTGGACTAAATTTAAAATAAATGTAAATGAATAATGCATGCTTCATTGATTTCAGAGTGTAATGACTTGTATTTATAAAATTTCAAGTTATAAGCTATTTAGGCCTGATTATTGCAAGCTTTATAATTTTTTTTTCTTTTTAGTTGTGCTCATTTTGTTGATTTCTATTGCTCTCTTATTAATAGATTATGTTGCGTTTCATATGATTGTTTAGTATTTTGATATCCTATTAATTATCATTTATGCTACCATTATAGTAATTTAAATTTGGGCTAAACTAGAAATTATCCAAAATGGAACATGCGCCCAGATTTTTATCCCAGACTGCATCTTAGACTGTTTCTAGGCAAATCGCTTTGGCCCAGATCACAACTCCTAAAAATATTTACAAGTCTTATCATTATCGAGTTTGTTTTCTAGTTCAACATCTAAGCTAATCATCATCTTATCTTTATCATGCTCTGTCCTCGAAACATGGTCCATATTCTTGCTGAGTTCAATGTTTTACCAAATTCGGCTGGCTAACTGATTCTATGTTCACTCATTTATGACCAGGTTCGGAAATGAATGAGGAAATGAATTTTTTTTCTACCTCTCTCTCTCTCTTTCTTGTTCAAAAAGAATGTTTTGTCAACATTTAAAAAAATTTATTGCTTCAAGCCAAAGTATTCAATAAAGTTTTCAATTATCAATATGATGAATCAGTTCAAGATTTAAATTTTCATGGTTAATTTAACTCAAGGCCATTTTCTTTAGATTACCGATAAGTTTTTCTTTATCTTTTTTTTTTCTAATATTTTTCTATTTTTCAATTCAAATATGTCTTTCATACAAGATAATAATTAAAAACGAATTTATTAAAATAAAACAAAAATACAGGTTAAAATGAGTAGAAGAAAATATTTTAAAGATATAAGCTTTTTCATTTCTTAATTATTAACATTTCATTGCTAATTTAAAACGAAATATCCCATAAATTGTACATGAAATATTTCTGTATATTTGAGACACGAATGCGTGCTTCGATTTGGGCCAAGCTCTAAAGCCATTTTCTGTGTGACAATTACTTTCTAAACAAAAGACCACTCACTTTGCTCATCGTGTCATATTTAGCCTAATTTCAAATGTCTAAATGTATCTTATCAGCTATTTTCTCTTCTTGTTTTCCCGTAAAAATAAAATTTTTGCTACTAGAAGTATTTGGCTCGCGGCTCAATCGTATCTATCAAATGGAAAGTTATTTTATTTTTTAATTATAATTGCTTTAAAATGGAAAAAAATTTAGAACATGAACAGAAATTATCATTAATAGTGTTGAACTAATTTATGTCGTCTTTAAATTTAAAATTTTTTCGTGTCATTGTTTTTGTTCGGAAAAGATCTCTAAATTAGATAAATTTACTTATCTGTGAGATAATTAAAAAAAAAATATTTGCTTAACTTTTCTAATCAAGTTAGGTTAACATTTTAAATAAATTCACAAGTCATTTTATTTTGGCTAAATATAAAATAGCTCTCAAAGTATTCCGAAAAGATTTTTGGCATTAAAATTCTAAAAATAATTATAAATTGTGTAAAATGCAACTATTTTTTAATTTATTGGTTTCAAATATTTAATCCGTCAAAATAAAAAATTCTTTTTAAATGAAAAATGTTCAGCTCAATTGAAAATATTTCATATAGTTGAAAAAATTTTTTTCAAATTTTAAAAATACTTTATTTAAATTATAAATAAAATATTAATTATTGAAATTTTATTAAAAATAAATTGATATTTTTAAAAGCATAAATATAAGAAAAAAATTAAAATCTTAAAATAATCATTGGTTTTATTTACGATAATGAAAAGTTTTTCATTCAATCAACAAAACAACTAAAAAATCTAATAGACTTAAATTTAACTAATTTAAAATTCTCGCTATAAAAATAGCTAGGACTGGCATTAAATTTTCATAAAGCATAATTTTTAGTGTTTAGATTTTAATTTTTAAACTCAATTATGAATGATATATTTGTTCATTTAGGCTAACTAAATTCTTTTTTTTAGATAAGTCAACAAAATAACAAATTTAGAAAATCTTTATTTAAATTAATGATAATTTTTATTTATTTTTAGAAAATAAAATATATGATCAAATTGAAAAAAACATTATAAATTATGCTAAAATTTAGTTTTTTAAAAAAAATTACTGCTCAAGTTATTTTTTAAGAGTTATCTTTGATAATCGAAACATAATGTTTCTCTTCGCAGATGTGCAGGTTTCTTTTCAAATTGATATTTTTAAATAAATTTTTTATATCAAGATTCAAACCAGAGCTATTTAAAAGTCACAGGTCTCAAGTCAAGTCAAGTCCAAGTCCAAACTTTTATTTTTTTAAAAGTCCGAGCCAAAGACTTTTGTCTTTTAAATTTTTTTAAATTAAAACTTCTAATGAATCAGTCAGAATCAAGGACAAATAGATGATATTTTTATCGTTCCAGGTGGTTATTATTGAAGCGAAGCATGTATTGGACTTTAAAAAAAAAAGTTCGGACTTGGACTTTTTTTGGGACTTTTAAACAACTCTGATTCAAACTTTTAGTTTTGCTAGTCGTTTGTGACTTATTCTAACCTAATAACAGAAATTAATAAAATTTTTTGATACTAAGACTTAGTTGGCTTTTCATTTTTTTTAAACATATAAAAAACAACTTAAATATGATTATTTTATTATTTATAGTTTCGAGGTGGTGTTTAATGCATGAGCCAAAATTGGGCCAAAAAGACCTTTTCAGTATGTGAAACAAAAGTTTTTACTTTAATTTTCAGAAAAAATTTCTGGCAATCAGAAGTCAAAAATTTTTGTGCTTTGCAAGTTTGGTATGTTTCACAATTTCCTTGCTAAATATTACAAGGGAGTACCTTAAACAGTGGAATACAGTAGAAAGCAATACAGTATAGATCATAATGTTAAAACTATTTTGAATGAATCTATAAAAATATATCTGTATCATCTGATACATACCATTTATCACCTAAAGTTTAATCTGTGCAAAATCTCTTTAATTAAATTTTCATGATTTTTTAAATGCAAATACTGTTTTGAAGATTTGCTTATTTTTTGTAAAGATTAAATCTGGGTGATGCAAGCTATGTATCAGATGATATATTTTGTAGAAGTAGTTTTAGATCTCAAAAAAAGTTATTAAAATTTTAAATTTTTGATTTTGTTTTTTTGTTCTGAAATTCAAAATGGCATTTTAAGAATCATTTTTGAATTGTCAAATTCAAAATTGCAGACCCAAGGCTTGAATTTTATTTAGAATAAATAAATAAAGTAATATTTTTTATCATTGGTAAGTTGTACTTAGGAGCATGGTCCTAAAGCTGCTAGCTTAACTTATTGTGCAGCATAATCATTCTTGGCTACTTTCATTCGAAATAATTTGTTCGTATTTTTCTAAAAAATCTTTATTTATAATAAAAATTAAATATTTTTTAAAGAATTTTATTATTTCATTAAATTAAACAAAAATACATCAATGAATCAATTAGTTTACGATATCTTTAACCGAAATTAAATGTTTTCTAATTTAAAAAAAAAATCAAAAATTATTCCCGCAGCGTTTAAGACCCTCACCGTCAAAAAATAAAAAAAATTCGAGATCATTCTGAGTTCTATTTTAAAAATATGCAGAAAAAAGTTAAACTAAAATATTAATTTAAAAATAAATTATTGCTTTTCTAAAAATGATTGAAACTTAAATGAGCCATCATCTGGATTTGATGATGAATTTTCTTCGTTGATCTGCTTAATTGTTGACGATAAGGCTTCATAATTTCCCTTAAAATATAAGCTTATTGCTTTTTGAAACAAAACAAGATGTTTTTTCATGACTTTAACTCTGTTTTCGTCCAAAAAGCTTATTTTAATTGCTACATCTTTTTTAAGATTCTCATATCTTTGTCTATAATTAGTTACTTCTTGTTCTAAATTTGCAATTTCATGAAGTTTTTGTTGATTGTGTGGAGCACTTTTAAGAGAATCTAAGTCAAATTTGTAAGCATCATATTCCAATCTAGCAGCTTCATAGTTCCTAATTGTCAATAGCGTATCCTCCATTGTTTTATGGCAAAGGGTTTTTAGACAAGAAGTAAATTGATTTAAATCAAGAATAAGAATTTCTCCTTGACGAACAAGTTGGCGCTGTAATTCGCAGTTTGAAGTAAATTCATCAATTAATTCAGGCGATCTTTGAGCTAGACTTGCAAATGCATCACTTAGTGATTTTTGAGTATTGACTGTATTTTGAAAATTAGTGGTCAAAGACACTGCTAGAGATAACATAGTCTCATATCTTTGCTTCACTACTCGCAAATTCTTGATTTAATAGATTTTCCAATAGATTAATAATTCTTATTTAAGATATAAAATTACTTCTATTTGAGAGTCAAGTTCAGGATCGACTGTTTTGCTAGTCTTACCTAGTTTTTCAGAAACTATTTGTCTTGTGCATTTATATGCACTTTTACTCCATTGCTTAAAAGTTTCCAAAGTCGATGCAGTTTTGGTTGCAAATTTGGCGGAGACTTCTCCGGCTGATGACAAAACTGAACTTGAATTTGGAATATTTTGTGGAATGATGGAAGATAAGTTGATATTAATGTTAGGAATGGCACTATTTGATTTTGTCTTGGTCACATATTTATGTGGACTAGCTGGTCCAGAAAAATCTGATGCTGCATCACCATTTAGTG
The DNA here is from genome assembly GCA_006352455.1 of Brachionus sp. 'Tiscar'. Taxonomy (NCBI): domain Eukaryota; kingdom Metazoa; phylum Rotifera; class Eurotatoria; order Ploima; family Brachionidae; genus Brachionus; species Brachionus sp. 'Tiscar'. Next base: position 26,282 of record VANL01000046.1, on the reverse strand, counting down.
TGCTATTCTTGTTTCGTTCCCCGATGCCAAAACTTGTGTATCCTAGGTCTGATTCGTTTGTTGATATATTCGAGTCCACAATCTGTGTGCCATTTAAGTCAATTGTTGAAAACCCGTTCGGCATGTCACCTGTTGATGTATCGTCCAATACTCTATCATCTTGAATTGTAATTTCGCTAAATTTAGCTGTTTGAGTCATTGCTTATTATTTAGAGAGTTTTTTTTTTCGTTAATCTTAAATTCAAATTTAAACTGAATCTCATAAATCATTTGAATAAAATGTTTTTTAATTAAAATATTAAGTTTTTGTGTTGTTTGACGATGATTGAAATAAATTTTTAATTTATTTAAGTAAAATTGAATGAAGTTTATGTAGAAAAAAGATTAAATTTATGGCAAATAATACAATATAATGATGAATTTTCATTAGGCATTCAAGTATCTTTTTTATTTGAATATTTTAGGTCTGATTATTTTTGAACGGTGCATTATGCTTCATATTGATTTAGAGAATTTTTGCAGCATATACTAAAGTCTCTTAACTGTCTATGCTTTTTCAATTCAAATAAAATTACAACTTAGATAAATTATTTATAATTATTATAATTTTTAAAGAAATTTTTGCATCTTTATATCTTACGTTTGTTTAACCAATGAGCTATTAATCTCACATAGAATTCCGGACTATAACTTGTTTCTTTAATTTATTAGATTGAACTAAAATCCATTTAATTTTTTAATATTTGAATATTTTTTTATATTAAAGTGTGGTGAAAGTATTTGTGATAAAGAGATAAATGTTGAAGTTTGCTACATTCAAGCTTTATGTATTCAATTTTTGCTTTTAATAAAGGAAAGGCTTAAAGTTGTTTCGTTAAAGTTTTGATTAATTTTTAATTAATTAAAATCTCAACTTAAAAATAATGGTGAATTTGAGAGCACATGATCTTAGAATTACTAATTTGATCTTTAAAAAAAATGGAAAAAATTTAAAAAATTTAATTTAATTTTTTTAAATGTTTTGTTTTTTTAATTAAATTATTTTTATAAAAATATTTTGTTTTTAAATTTTTAATAATTATTTTAAAAATTTTAAATAAATGAAGTGTTAATCGGTTTTTATTTATATGGTTACTAGCCTGTTGATTAACTTTAAAATAATAAAAAAAATATATTTTTGAATTTTTTTATACAAAATCTTAAAGAACCAATTTTCAAAATTAAATTACGAGAAATTAAAAATAAAATTTTAAGATTAAATATTTTTTGTTTAATTATTGGAAAAATATTAATTTTGTTGCAGGACAAAAAATATGTCACCTATAATAAAATAATTGATATGATTGTTCAAGGTCATTTGGAGTTCAAAATAATAAAATTTAAAAAAGTACGTTATTTATTTTATATGTGAAGTTAGATTGAATAAATTAATTTTTCAAATAACTTTGTTATAATTAGAAAAGATGGAACATTCTGAATCCAATGATGTGTCCCTAGAAGATGCAAGCGATTTATCTGGATCATTGCTAGAGGACGAGCAAGAGCTTTCTGACGAGATTGGTGAGTTTTCAAACAACTCAAAGTCAAACCAACAATCGCCGACAAAAAATAAATCTAAGTACTCGAATACAAAACTAAAAAAGAAGCAAAGCTCTTCCATTAATAAGCATGTGGAAAAAGACTTAAGACAAAATATGAAAGACTATTTTGCATACAACCTCAGAGCTTGTGATTTCACTTACTTGAAAGATTTTTACGATTTGCTCAACAAACTCGAAGACGTTTGGAACCATATCGGCTTCAACGCTGAAACCAAGCAAAAGCGACTTGAACTTTTTTACAAGCATATGAATGTAAGTCTAATTCTTTCAATTTGAAGAGTATTATTTTAATCCTTGTTTGATAAACAGTAAAGAATTGATGAGGTTCTTTTTCAAATTATTTATTTTCTCTACTATACTGTACTAAGCTAATGCTTCTCAGATAAAAAAAAATTGAAGAATGTTAAAAATAGATACAATTTTTAATAATTAAATGCTAAGGAAAAAAGTATGTTTGCAATTACACATTGGGTTACCAAAGCTTGTTGATAAAATAAGGCCCATACTCAGTGTTAATTCAATAATTCATGTACTTTTTCTGTCTGTCGTGTATGTTTTATTAATTTTTTTATTTGTAATTTAATTTCGTAACAACTTCTTTATCTAAAATGTATAAGTACAACAAAGTTTTTATTAATGTAAAATTTTAATCATTTGATTAATGATCCTATAAATGAATTACAACTTTGATGCACCTAACATTATACGGTGCATCTTTGTTTAGGTAAAAAAATCAATAATCAATTAAAAACTTATTGATGTTTTATTTTTTGTCTTTTATTTACATAAGATAAAACATTTTAGGTAAAAAAGATGTAACAAAGTTTGTTGCATTATTTTATTTAATGTATTTTATCTTGGTAGATTTTAATTTATCAAAAAATAAATTTTTGTTCAATTGGTTCTTGAAATTCAAAATACTGTAAATAAGTGTTTATTTTTTAACAGCCTTGTCTTTTGCTTTTGAAATTCACAATACCCAAACATTGAATCTTTTGTACAATTATCTAATTAAAATTTTCATATTTAAATCAGTCTTTAACTAACTTTTTATCTAAATTTAACTAATTTTAATTTTAAAAATTTTTATTTGATTTCGATATTATTTTTTAATCTGAATGAGCTGTAGCTTGGTACAGATATATAAATAAATAATAATAATATTATTAAGAGCTGAGCAAAATCAATGGATATAAAATAGGACATTAATTCATTTTGTAAAATAGAAATTGAACAAAAAAATTTATTTGGTTTTGTTAATTTAAAATTAACTTAAACAAATTGTATTTGAGAAAATATTGCAATGTCGTGTCATGTATCAGCCTTTATACCTTAAAATTTTTCTCTGATAAAAAAAAAGTTAAAACATCAATAAGATATATGATTTTATTTGATTTTACCAGAGTTGTTTAAAAGTTACGAGTCCGAGCCAAAGACTTAAATTTTTTTTAATAAAGATCAAAAATCTTCTATCTCTTAAATTTTTTTAAATTAAACTCAGCCAAATAAAAAGAATCGGGAAACTATCAGTCAGAATCAGGGACAAATAGATGATATTTTTGTTGTCTCAGGTTGTATTTATTGAAGCAAAGCAAGTATTGGACTAAAAAAATCTAGGACTTTTTTTGGGATTTTCAAACAGCTCTGGATTTAACTAAAAAAAAAAGAAAATAAATATTTATCTTAGCAAATTTTAATTTACTAATAAAAATAATTTTTTTTGTTCATTTTTTTTTTGAATTTCATAAAACTCCGAAGGATTTTTAGATCTAAAGAAAATGAATTTTATAAATTTAAGAATTATTTTTTAAATCAATGTCATCAACCTGAGCCGAATATTTAATTTCTAAAAAAACATTAAGTTAAATTAACTAGATGTTTTTAAGCTAATGTTTAGTGAAATTTTTATTTGATTTTTCCTAAGTTTTGTATTATCTTTGATTAAAAAGCTTGAATGTTTAGTCAAATAAAATTTAATTTAACCAAACAAACCTCGGTTTTTGATGCATGTCATCAATTTTTTTAATATTGTGAATATCAAAAACAAACAGATCAAAAATTATTCCTTTTTTGATAAATCAAAGTTTATTAAAATAAAATATATTTTAAAAAAATTTGCAAAACACTTTGTTTCACATTTTTTACTTAAAATAGAAATTTTATTTTCTTATTTTCACGTTAACCAAATCAATAATCAACTAAAATCTTATTAATTTTTTATTTTTTGTCTTATTTAAACCAGTAAAAAAAATTTAGTTGCAGTAATTTTTTGAAATTAATTGTAATTTAACAAAATAGGAAAAAATTTAGTTCAATTTATTTTTAAAATTCACAATAGCATTATTTACTCTAAGAGATGAAAAAATATTTATTCGAGAAAAATTCTCCAAAAAGCTTTAATTGTTTATCTAATTTTAAAAATAATTTATACTTTAGGACAACGCTTTGGAAATATTGGAAAATGAAGAAGAGCTAGAAGGCAAAATAAGTGAGAAAATCGAGGATTATCACAAAAAAATTCGTGACATATGCTTCAAGCTGCACATACGATACGATGAATTGAAATTGATAAAAAACATAAACTCACTGACTCTGCTTGAGCAAGAAGAAGCTTACAAACAAGAATACAAAAAACTGGAAAAAGAAGTCAAAAAACGACTTGACGAGTACGAGGGCTTGTTGACCGAGGAGGCTAAATTTTGTGAAAAGTTACTCGTAGACAAAACCGAACATTTGCCGGACAACATACCAAGCGAAGTTGATTTGAACACTTTGCAAAAAAGAATTGTCGAGCTAAAGAAATTGTTCGAAACTAGAAAACGCGACATGATTCATCTTCAAGTTGAAATAACCGAGCTTAACCAGGAGCTTGAGACCTCTAGAAGCGACAGTTTTGCCGAGGCGATCATTTTTGAGTCCGTGGACAATTTGAACTTGGGCGAGCAGGACATGGAAAAAGCCATCGAACTCAGAGATCAATTAAAGCAGAAAAAAGAGGCTTTGAACGAAAAAATCCGATCACTTAGATCCAAAATAATGGAACTTTGGTCAAAATTGAATATCGAAAATACAGCCATGCTAACACTTTTGTCGGATAATGAGCAATCGAGAAAAATTTCCAAACGAGAGCTTGTGTCCGAATTGGAAACTGAGCATGAACGATGCGTCGCTATTAAAATGGAAAATATGCAAAAGTTTATCGAGGCCATTCGGATAGAAATTCGCGAAATGTGCCAAAAAATGTTCATCGGCGACAAAGAAATAAAGCAAATGAACCAGGAATTTATGTGCTTGAATGAGTTTACTGAAGATTTGTTGACAACTCATGAAGAAAAGTTAGAAGATCTCAAATTTAGATACATTGAATGTCAAAAGTTGTATGAACAAACATCCGAGTGGACCAAACTGTGGGCAAAATTTGTTCAATTCGAAGAAAAGACCAAAGATCCGATGAGATTCAAACAACGCGGCTACAGCATGCTCGAAGAAGAAAAGCAGCGCAAAAAATTCAACTCCGAACTGCCCAAATTGGAAGAAGAATTGAAGCAATTGGCCATCGACTATGCCTCTATGAACGGTGGCCAAGAGTTTACAGTGTTTGGTCAGTCGTTTGCCGACTTTATTCTAACAACCAAATTGGACTATGAAGAGTCTAAACAAAAAGAAAAAATTGAAAAACAAGTTCTGAAGGATACACAGAGAAAAAATGAGAGCCGTTTCGGTAGCAAGCCAAAGACTCCTTTGGCTTTGAAGAATAAAAGAAAATTTTTGTCCAACAACAATCATTCGAATGTAAACACGCCTGTTAGGCGTTCCAAGCTACAAAAAACTGACATGACTGCCAATACGACGAGTACGCCGGGCACTACAATCATGAGTTCGAATAAATCCGGTTTAGTCAGGGCCAAGATAAATTCAAACTTAAACACCAAGTCTAAAATGGCAAAGAGGAAATCTCGAACGCCTGGAAACAAGCGCTTGCTCAGACGATCCAAGATACACGCCAAACCAGCCGATGATAAGGACAATGACACTACTCTAAAGACCACGTTTAGCTCTACCATTCAGAGTACAAATACTTCAAAGATTAAACAAAATTCGAGCAAGTGTCCACCGCTTAGTTCGTCGTCGCGATTTGTTCCTAATTCAAATCGAATGACATCAACAGCGTCAAATACATTTATTGAGGAGAGCTGCGAAAATATCTGTCAAGATGGCTTTGTTATGCAAGCAGCGGCCAAACTAAGCGAGATAATAACAACTTCTAAGGGCGATTCAAAATTGTTTAATTGTGACATTAATTATACCGAGTTTTCGCGTGATTTGCCCAAGCCAGTTAAATTCGGACATGACTCGACCAATTCGATACTTTCAACAAAGTCAACAAGCAAGACCAGTTCGTCTAAAATATCTATGAAGCGATTTGTGTAAAAAAAGAAAAATTAAATTATAAATCTAAAACCGGACTTTTTGTTGTGCTTTACTAAATTGTCTTGGTCTTAATGTCAGTCAATTTATTTTAGCTTTGATTTCAGATTTGTTCAATCAGTTTTTTACTAGTTATATTTTATCTAAGTGTTTGATTTTTTTTATCCTACTAAAAACCGTAAAATCTGACAGAGAACCGGTAGGTTTTATTTTAAAGATTTTGTGGATTTTCGTATTAATTTTAATTTCATTTATATAAATTCATAACTTTTAGATGAAAATTATTTGATTTTTTTTTTCAATCAGAATTTGTACATCTTAATTTTATAAAAAAAAAATATTTGATACAATTAAATTTTCTAACATAAATGTTCAATAAAATTTATTAAATTTTAGTTATTATTTTTTTAACTTTTAAAATTAAAACTTTTAAATCTTTCGATAAAGAAATAATTATTTCGGACGAGGGGTTTTGATGCTTCAAAAAAAAATAATAAAAAATTAAACCATAGGATTGACAGTATAATCATCCCGTTTTTTTTATCCCCAAAAAAAAATCCCGTTTTCTTCACTTATTTATTTTAGAAAGTTATTCCGTTTTGATAAATAAGAAAATTATCTTATTTTCTAAGTAGAAATTTTACATTAATTTCTTGCTTTGAAATTATGTCAAGAATTTTTCTTTTATTTATTAGGGTTGCTAAAACTTCATGCTTCACATTTCTTTATAGTTTACTTGCTATTGCTTAACGCATGCGAAATTATATTAATAAAAAAAAGATAATTGACAACTAATTTCTTATTAATAAATTTTTTTTAATCTGAAGGAGCCTTAGCTCGATACAGACATGTAACAGTAAATTTGTAAATTTACTAATGTTTTAGGAAAATTGTAAAATTGTAAAATTTTGTTTTGTTTTTTTACTAGTAAATTTACATAATTCCTAAAGTACTAGTAATTTGGCAATTTTTCTAAAAAATGGTTTTAGTATATTACTAAAAAATTTTCAGTAAATAAACAAATAAAAAATAATTTTATTTTAAATTAAAAATGAATTTTTTCTCTCTTGTTTTTCTTTATACAATTGTCACAACGGTGAGCGATACCGCTTCACTACTGGACGTTGATCAAGAGAGGATACAACGGGATAAATTTTACTCTTTATTCGAGGCTAAAATACTTGAAGATGAACTCCAAAACCCCGAAAAAAGAGGAAGAAAACCAGAACAATTACTTCGCTCAACGATTATAATACAATGATCGTATCAATCGAAGAAGCGTATCAAAAAACTAGAGGAAGAACCCTAAAAGAATACTATCTTGTAAACAAATATGAAGTTTATACTGTTGGCGATACGATAAAAATAATTTTAAAACGTAAATCTCCTGATGATCCAGTTCGTTTTCTCGTTCCATATGAACAGTTATTTGAGACAATATTTAGAATTCACATACAAGTTGGACACAAATGTCGCGATATCATGCTTCAAGCCTGTAATAAAAATCATTTAAATATAACAGTAGAAATGATTACAGGTAATTTTTTTTTCATTTTTTTTAATTACTAATTAATCAATTAACCGATTATGTTTTGAAAATATTAAGCTTTTTTAAACACTTGCAATCATTTTATTATGAATAAGAAGAGAAACAAAACAACAGGTGTTGTTGTTAAACCTATTCTGAGCGAAAATTTCAACCGAAGAGCGCAAATGGATCTGATTGATTTTCAAAGTCTTCCTGATGGCGAGTTCAAGTGGGTCATGTTGTACCAAGACCATTTTACGAAATTTGTTGTTCTTCGTCCTTTAAAACAGAAATCCGCATTTGATGTGGCAGCAAGCTTAATCGATATTTTTACTATTTTCGGTTTTCTAATGATGGGAAGTTAAAGAAATATCAATTGGTGGTGGTCAAGGTATACTTAAGTGTAATTCTACTGGGGGATGTTTAACAAATCGTTGTTCATGTAAGAAGGCAGGGCTTTTATGCAACTCGAGATGTGACGGGGTAATGGCAGTTGTAAAAATAAATAAATAATTTCAAATTTACTGATTAATTCAGTAATATACTAAATTTTATTCAGTAATTTACTCAATTTTTTATTTTTTCAGGAAATTAATAAAACAAATTTTTTTACTAGTTATTTTATTGATTTACTAAAGTACCAGTAAATTTACAAATTTACTGATTTTACAAATTTACGTTAACAGATATACAAATAAATAATAATTTAAAATTAATCTGAAGGAGCTTTCTATTCCATTGGTTGTCAGACTTGTGGAGGAAAACAAAGAAGGTTTCGAAACAAGATATATTGAATACCCAACTCCATTATGTAATTGCTACCTTACTATTTCTTCTTTTTACCCTGATAAATCAGACTTTTAAAAATATGTATCCTGTTAACCTCAATTACAATATATCTAATCTTAATTTTCTTCTATTTTAACTTATTTTATTTTTATTTTTTTCATATATTTTATTTATTTTAACTTTATTTTGTTTTGATTTTTTTTTTAATCTGAAGGAGCCTTAGCTCGATACAGATATACAAATAAATAAATAAAATAATTTAGCTCGAAACAGAAAACAAATAAAAAAAAAAAAAATTTAAATTGAGTAATGTCTGAATCCAACCAAAATACTGTTGAATTCTTATCAAGCAATTATGGTATCACTCAGCTAAAAAAATCGCACCCAATGGGGATCGTGGACCGAGAATTAGCAATAGCAAAAAAATATGCCAATCTAACTTTTTCAAATAGAAGTACAAGAGGCAATCTATACAAAATTAAAAGAGAAATAATCAAGAATTTTGCGATATATTTGTCGATATTACTGGTTTTTTTAAACTAATTCAATTAAAAGTTTTATGTTAGGATGGTACAACTTCTGCACATAATTTGCTATAAGATTTACGCATTAATGCGTTACAATAAACCACTATACTAATGTAATTGTTCGATTTATAAGACATGTCATTTTATAGCATAATGCACAATAATAACATGGTCTTTTACATAAAACACTGTTTAAAATTTTTGATTTAAGACATGTTCTTAGTTTCGAAAATTCAGCTTTTTTTGAGCACATTTAAGTGTCACATGCTAAAAATTTTAAACTAGTGTTCGATATAAATAGTCATGTATCAATTTTATTTATGGCATGTCTTAAAAATCAAAAACTTATACTACCGTATTACCTTGTTTAAGAATGCTCCCCTTAATGCCCAAAATTACATGTGTGGTGCATGAACCTACTTAGACTTCACAATGTTAAAAAAAAAGTTTATAGCTTAATTTGTAATTTTGAGTAATAGACGGCTTTTAAAATAAAAAATTCATTTAAAAACGTTTAGTTTATATTCAAAAAATTTAGTAAGGAGCAACACATTTATTTGGACAACAAAAAAAATATTAAAATTTAATTTTTTTTATTTTGGTTATAAATGCTTCACTATAAATCAAGAAATAAAAATGTTTTTAATATTTAAATTTTTTTTTCTTTTTTTCACTGTCTAACTATAGATGCTGCTTCCTTACATTGAACCAATTACAAACATTTCACAAGTATCTCATATAACTCCAGTTGAAACAAGGATCAGCGAATCTTTTATATCAATATCGATCAGTTCAACACCGTCTATTGAATCGACCCAATCGGATTAAATTAGTTCTGCACAACTACAAAGCTCAAGTTAAGTACAAGAACCAGATGAAATACATGAACGTATACCACTTCAAACTCTTTCTTTAAATACTAATAAACCAACAAGGCAGTTTTAAATAAAGATGGGAGTATTCGAAAACCATTAGGTAGGAAACCAGGGTCAAAAAATAAGCCAAAAAATGTTAATATTTAAATATGTATATTGAATTTTCAAATTTAAATGCCGCTTTTATATCCGAAACTTAATTTTTTTTAATATTTTTTAATATTTAGAATTCTTTTATTAACACTGCCCTTAAAATTGAAATTTAAAAATATTTTTTTTAATATATGTTTTTTTTTCCAAATAAATGTGTAGCATTAAATTAAAATTTTTGACTATTAATTCTGCGTTTTTATTTGAATTTTTTATTTTAAACGTCGTCTATTACTCAAAATTACAAATTAAGTTCGTCGCACTTATAAACTTTTTTTTTAACATTGTGAAGTCTAAGTAGGTTCATGCACCACACATGTAATTTTGGGCATTAAGGGGCATTCTTAAACAAGGTAATACGGTATTTTTTTTCTTATCTAAGAAAAAAAAATATTTTTTCCGATTAACGACGAACGTCCCAAAGCGATTCGTTATTCGGCCTAAACGAGAGAAAAAAAATTTCATCAAAACTTTTCTATAAGAGCTCAAGTATCTGAAATGACTAAAATTACTGAAGTCGATCATTTTGACCAAGTTGATCATCTTTATCAGATCGTTAAAAATTCAGAAGCTGTTGAACCGACAAAAAGAAGAGGTCGTTAACCTAAACGTAAGCTTTACTTTGAACTATGTAATACTAAAGAAATTGAATTTAAAAAAAGACATGGTCGATCATCCAAGACCAAATCAGCTTTGAATATTATGTTTAGAAGAAAAATAAACTGTTAAAAAACAAAGGCCTTATTTGAATTAAAAATAAGCTATAGCTACTTTAATTCTAAATATAAAATTTACCTTTCTATTTAGTAATAATGATTGTTCAAAATAATGTTAGTTTGTTCTAATTTTTAAGACTTTAAAAACGTCTATTAACAATTTTCAGTTATAAAATTTTTAAAATTTAAAATTTTAAACAACTTTTTTTATTTAATAAAAATTAAAAAAAATTCAAAAATTGTTCCAAAATTATCTGACAATCGGAAATACGAGAATTTAGAATATCGACCAAATTCCCTTTACTTACATAATTTATTTTCCTAATAAATTATTTTGTCTGTCTTATTTATTAAATTTATAATTTTTTTTTTACATCGCCTTCAAAGCGTTCATTGAAATAAAAAAAAATATTTCTGACGTCCGGCAAAAATTTCGAGTAATTTCTTTATCCAAAATGGCTTATATTTTTTGTAGTAGAAAAAATGAATTTATTAAAGATATTTTTTTTTCTTTAGAAAAAATTTAAGACATTTTAATTTAATTTCAAGATAAAAATTATTTTTTCATTGATTAAAGAAAAAATGATTTTCCTTGTTCTCATTTTTATCAATTAAGAAAACAATCAATGCATGTAATTGGAATAAAAAATTAGATTTGGGATTTGAGAAAAAAATAAATTTTATTTTTCTATTTTCACAAGTATTTTTCTTTATAAAAATATTTCTTCTAATTTTAAAAATTAAAGCTAATTAAAATATATAATTAAATGAGAAATTATTTCAATTATCCGACATCATTTTTCTACAAAATCAAACATGCTACAAATATTCCGCAATCTATCAAATAAAAATGATCAATAAGTGCAAATAATATATTATGGATTGACCACTAGAAATTTTGTACACAAATATTTCTAATTATAAAAATTTTTAGTCAAAAGGCTTAAATATTATAGCTACATTGAATAGACATTTGTGAAAAATAAAATTTTTAAAATAAACAAAAAAAACATTAAATTTTTTTATTAAAAAAATATATCAGCTTATTTCCATTAAAAAAGTAAAAAAAAGTTAAAAAAATAAATCAATATTGTATAAAATTCTTAATTCCGACATTTTTATTACTTTTTTAAATTAATATTTTATATAAATCTATAATGATTATCAGAGTTTTTTAAAAGTCACAAGTCTCAAGACAAGCCCAAGTCCGGACTTTTTTTTTTAAAGTCTGAAGACTCAAAATCTTTTATCTTTTGATTTTTTTTAAATTAAAATCAGCCAAATAAAAAGCATTGGAAATCTATCAGTCAGAATCAAGGACAAATATATGATATTTTTGTCGTTCCAGGCGGTTATTATTGAAGAAAAGCAAGTTTTGAACTTTTAAGTTTTTGACTTAGACTTTTTTTTGGGACTCTTAAGCAACTCTGATGATTATTTAATAAATAATTATGAAAAGTTATTTGAATATATATAAACACCCCTGAATCTGAGGTACACATATTCATTAAAATGATAAATAAAATTGATCTCTTCTTAATGGCTTATTTTTTCTTCTAAATTTTATTTTTATCTACCAATTTTTAGTATAATAACGGTCCAGTGGCCACCATTAAAAATAAAATATTTATCTTTTCATCTTTCAAATAAAATGAAAAAAAAAATTTTCAAAAATTATTTATTAAAAAATTTAAGAGCATTTACAAAAATGATAAATAAAAAACTCGATTTTCACCTAGCCTATGATATTTTTTTTGCTTTTTGTGTGTTGGTTTTAATAAAAGGTGTAAATGAAAGAGTTTTTGGATGAAAATACAAATTTCTTGCCAATATTCCATTTGATTCTTGCAAATTAAAACTATTCAATATATCCAATTGTTTTTGAAGACTTTTTCTGCGATTGTCGTTTGAATGTTGAACCTTAGCCTGCAATAATTTAACAGGTTCGAATGGCTTTTCACTTAATTTAAAGTTAATATCCGGCAGAATGATGGCTTCCGTTGATTTTCTTTTGTGCTTTTTATTAAATGAATCAATATTTGGAAGCCAAGTTTTAGGTCGAAGACGATGATCACTATTTATCACTTTGTATTGAGAAGTATTCAAATCCATGGACGGCTTTAACTTGATGTGATAAATGGACTCCCAACTGTCCTTTATCTGCTTTGAATTTTTTTCCAATGGATAATTAAAAACATAATTTTTTATCAAAGACTCGGAATAGTCCTCAATATGAAAATAATTTTCATTTTTTGTATCATTAAAATTTTTGCTATTTAAGCTGTCTCTACGTTTAACTAAGCTTGATGTTTCCACTAGCAATCGTTGGTCAGGAAATTTTTTTAAATTGCACATTCCTAAAATTGTCAATTGAATTTAATTTACTTTAAATTTATAGCTATTCTTTCTTTTTGTTTATTTTTGTTTATTGCTATTTTAAGAATACTTTCGATCTTCTTATCAAAGTACACTGTTTAGTTTAAGAATTGAAGGGAAATATGAGCCGATTTAATAATTTACATTTTATTTTTCAATAAAAAATTTAAATTTTTAATTTAATATATTGTTGAAGCATTTAAGAATTTTTATTAAATCAAATAAAGGTAAATGCGTAATATGGTAATCTGAATTCAGGGCTGATTTATTGAATATTATAAAGAAAGCTTATAATTACTTTGAGTAAATATTTTAAAAGTGATCGATTTTTGTTATTTAGCTTAGAAATAAAAAAATTTCGTCACATTGTTTTTTCTTGTTACTCAAATGCAACAACTACATGATCTTTGAGTATTAGCTAGTAAATTTTAATAATATTGAGCAGACTAAAGATACTTGTTGAGTTTATTTTTTTCCAGTAAATTTTAAGAAATATACGATTTCCGTTATTGGATCCAAACTGAACGAATTTTTTTTAAGTAAAAAAAAAGTTCACTAAAAAAAGGTTTTTTATTTTATAGTTAAAAATTAAAAAAAAATACAGATTTTTTTGAGATTTAAAAAAAAGCAAAAAATTTAATCTAGAGAAAAAATTATCAATTAAATAATAATTATCATGAACAAATGACTCTTAAATGAACGACTAAAATCAAATCGATTTTATGCAAGTCATGATGTTCTCGTCCTGCTTTCTTTGTTTTAGACTGTTTTTCTTTTATTTTATATTTCTTAAATTTTTTTTCCATATAACATTGAACTAATTCTATGCTAGTTTTGCTTTCGGGTTTGAAACAGCTTCGCTATTTTAATCTATATATGCTTTTGAATGCCAATCAAAAGAAAAAGTTATAATTAATGTCCTTATTCGTTTCAACAAAAAAATAACTAAAATAGCAATTATATTAGACGAATGTTGATGAAATATTGGAAGTAGAAGATGAAATAAGACAAACAAGAAGCAAAGCAAATAACTTCTAAAATAAATCAACTGCACAGTCTACCGTATTTCCTCAAATAGAAGAAACTTGCTACTATTTGAGTCAAAAATCACTCTTTATTCGAGTTATTTTTTATTAAAAAAAAGTGTCTCATTTAAAAGAAAATTTATGAATCATGCTTCATGTAAAACAAGTGTTATCTTGTCTCTAATAGAAGAAAAAAATTGCGATAAATTTCTTATAATTGAGTCACATTTTTGGAGTGAAAAATTTTCGAATAGAAAAAATCCTTTGATGACCGAACTTTCTTATAATTGATGAAATACGTTACAAGTCATTCAGCTACACAAGAAGTTAAAAGAAAAAGACCTAAGAAAACTGCTTCATTGTTATTTCATTTTATCTTCTTTCATTTACTCTAAAATTTCTTTTTACTTTGATTATAAATTTCTTTTTTATGTTTTTCAAAATATAATTTTTTTTATTAAATTATAAAAAAAATGTATCTATTTATTTTATTTAAAATTAAATAAAATTGAAATTGCTTTTTTTCTAAATGTCTACAAATTCTGTAAATTGTATTTTCATTTTTGAAAAATTATAAAAAAATTGAATGACTAATTACATAAATAAAATAATATAAACAGTCACTGAGAAACAGAATCATTAATAATATCAAATTTAAGTAATATTTCCAATTTTCCATTTTTTTAAAAACTAAAGAGAAAAATACCTTAACACATTTTGGACATTTTTGTTACATTTTATCTTTTTTTTTAGTTTAATAAATTTAATCATTTTTTAATTTTTTATTTCAATCAGAAATCTAAAATCTAAAAAATATTAAAAATTATCACTTATATTAGAAAACATTCTTATTTTCATAAAATAAAAAGTAAAAAAAAAATGTAACATAAAAGTTTGAAAAAACCGATTTTGCAGATGATACAAAAATTTAGACAACATATTTAGATGGTCATAGGACTGGTCAGCATCAGTGAATATTGATAATTGCAAAGTTTTACAAATTGGCAGCATAAACACAAAATTTGATTACACTATCGATTCAAAACCACTCAGCTAGTCTGTTTGCGAAAGAGACTTAGGTATTTATATCCAAAGTTACTTGAAATGGGATTCTCAAATAAAAAATGTGACTGTAAGAGCAAATCGTATATTGGGAATGATTCCCAGAATATACCATCAGCTCATGGTGTTCTTACTTAGAGAAAGAAATAGATGAGATAGAAAAAGTGCAATGTAGGGTGATTTGGAGTATCCACAGAGGCTATCTAGACTGAAATTACCAAGTCTAAAAATCAGAAAGATCTAATCCAAATGTTCAAACTAATGAAAAATTTGAAGATTGTGAATTTTAGTAAAGGTTTAAACTACAGCTTAAACACTAAGCCTGAAAATAAAAGGTATAATCTCAGAAAAAACTCCAAGAACTTTGTTCGAGAAAGAGTAAGAAATTGTAGTCACAGATTTAATTATTTTTCAAACAGAATTGTTAGTGCCTGGAAAAAATTGCCGAAAGAAATTGTCAGTGAAACTAGTCTAAACACATTTAAAGCTGAAATTGATTTTTGGATGAAAAAGCAAGATGAATTAACTGCTATAGCTCATTAGAGTTTTGCTTGGACTAGCTACGAGTTGCAATAATTAATACCACTACTACTAATGTTAACCCTACATCATTTTTAGTCATTTTTAATGTGTGCAAGTTTTTGCAAAAAATTTATGAATGCAACATATGCACAATGCTTGGCTATTATTAAACATGTTATTCTACACTTATATTTTTATGCATTAAATTTTTCATTTAAAAATATTCTTAAAAAACTTTAAAAAACATTAAATTTTGATCATAAACTTCAATTTTCCAAAAAAAAAAACTTTTTTGGAAAATGTTTTTTTTTTAAGCGTATAAGAATACACTAGTAAAATGAATGGTTTAAATAAATGAAATAAAAAAAAAAAATTTTTGAGTCTCGCAAAAGTTTATTTTTCTGAATCAGTTTGACTGGACAAATCATTAATCCTTGAAGTTTCAATCTTTTTTTTCTGACTTAATTTCAAGAAGATGTTCAAATTCAATATTTAAAATTAAAATCTTAAACTAAAACAATTTTTTTATTTTATTTAGAACTATGGAAAGTAAAATATAAAATTTAAATAAAATGAGCAAAGTTTGAATTAGCAAGACTTAACATATGCAAAAATTCTCACTTAATAATTTTAAATTAGCACTTTAAATTTAAAAATTAGTCATTTTGTTTTGATTTATAATATATCTGAATAATGGATGGAATTAGAGAAGATCATGAAGATGTTTTGAAAAAATTCGTTGATGAAATTAAGAAATTTGATAAATTTATTGAAACGTGGAGCGACACAGTGGCCTTTTTGCGCAATGAAACTGACTATGTAAACAAGGTCTTTAC
The DNA here is from genome assembly GCA_006352455.1 of Brachionus sp. 'Tiscar'. Taxonomy (NCBI): domain Eukaryota; kingdom Metazoa; phylum Rotifera; class Eurotatoria; order Ploima; family Brachionidae; genus Brachionus; species Brachionus sp. 'Tiscar'. The sequence continues at coordinate 9,847 of VANL01000046.1, read as the reverse complement.
ATTAAATCAGTGTGTCTTTAAATTTACTCAAGAGCCATGTTGCGTAATTTTTTTCTTGACTAACATGGTGCAGTTAATCACTTAAAATTAAAAAAATTTAACACTAATATTTTGATAAAAGGACTTCAAAAATTTTCTTGTACAAAATTTAGTAAAATTTATCATCTCTTCTATAAACAATTCAGTAACATTTTTCAATTTTTCAATTTTAAAAAGGCAAATTCTTTTTTTCTAAGATCAAAAAAACACTTATGGTCACTTTGGAACAATTGGTTAGCTTAGACTATGACGAAGAGGCCGTCTCTTTTCGAAATGATAGACTGAATAAATTTTATGCAGAAAAATTTGTGCTCCTGGTAAAAGATATAAATGATCTTAGCATCGAATTATCATTTAGAAATGAGTTTAATTCAAAGTTTAGTTTGTGGGGCAAGAAAAATTTGGATCATGGTCTTTCGTTGATTAGATACGTACTAAAATCTGTTGATTCAAAAACTCTGCTTAGTCTTGGTTTAAAGCATCATCATTTCGAATTTTTGATCAACGCATATTCAAAACATAATTCTTTGCAGAAAGTAAAATTTTAAATATTAAAAATAAACTTTTTCTATTTTAATGTTTTTTTTTAGATTATAGAGGCATTTAGTTCCAATTGTAACCGAGAAACTAATGATCAGATAGATAATCTTTATTTAAATTATTTGGAAGCTATTTATTTGATTTTTATTAAAAATTTTTCAACTGGAAAATTTTATAATTTTAATGTTGAAGTACACAATTTTAATATTAATACAATAAAAAACTTGGCTGATTTTTATGCGGAGAATGTTAAATGTGGAAAGCTTATGACCAATTATAGTTTGTGGAATCGAACTTTGGCAAAAGCTGTTGAATATAGTGTGCAAAAAATTTATGAAGAATCGGAAAAACGATATATCAGATTGAGATTTAGTTGTATATGCTACTTTTTACAAAAGATAAAAGTATTAATTTTTGATTTAAAGTGACAGATTTTTGAGTTGTTTTTTTTTTTTAGATTTTATTCAAACACCTGAATTATGTAAAAAAAGAGAAATTTTCGGAAAAATTAATTTTCTCAATGAAACGAGTGCTGATATTAATAGATAATAGCAGTAAAATTAGAGACTTAGACAAAGATGAAAAGGAGACAAAATTAGTCTTTTTTAATGTTGTTTTTGAATTAATCCAAGGTTTGTCTTTTGGGTCTAAAAGTTTTGTTTTTTTTTCTTTTTTAATTTTTATTTTAAAGGCTTAAAAGAAAATTTTTTAATCTCTCAGACAAAAAATTTTTCTCACATTTGGCTCAAAGAATTAAGTTTATTTGTAAAATAAAATATAAATGGGAAAAATTTAGTTAGATGTTGTCAAATTAAAGAGATCGTTTTTTTGGTTTTGTGAATTTCTAGAACAAAAATTTTTAAAATTATTTTATTTTAGTAAATTTTGATTTATCAAAAAATGAAAAATTTTTTTTCTTTTTGTTCTAGAAATTCACAACCTTTTTTTTCAATATTTTTTAATTAAATTTCTTAGTGTTTAATGAAATTTTATAAATTCAAATAAAAAAAAAAAGTATGAAGTTTTTTTTAAAAAAATATTATTTAAATTTAATTTAACTCTTTAAATTTTATTGACAATAGTCTAACAATTCGAGCCCTAATAAAAAAATTCTAAATTAATTGATTCATTCAAGAATGTTGCAGCCATCGATTGTCTGAAGCTTGTTTTCAAGTTTGACAATATTCATTTGTGTTTGTTTTCCAAAAATATTATTGATATTGTCAGACAACAGATGAACTCAAATGTATTAATACTTTTTATTTTTTCATTTACTATTTATTGTTGTCTTGTTAATCAATTTTTAAGATTGGGAACCAAAATTTGGCTAATTACTCGATTGCTGTTCAAAGTGTATTTGAATACGAGTTGGCAAAAAATAATCATCTCTCGAATGAGCTCATTCAAATCGTAAAAGAGATGCAGATAATTTTGGGCAAACAAGTTTTGAGTGGAAATGATAAAGAACTAAATGAGTTCTTGATATATTCGAAGCAAATTTTATTAGGCATAAAACAAAAAAATGTGTTCATTGGTAATTTTACAATCTTTTCTATGATAATTTGTTTTTCTAAAATTTAAGTGTAGATAATGAATGGTACCCTTTTTTGTTCGAAGTATTCTCTGTTTTTGAATGTATAAAATTTAAAAATTTTAATTTTAATAATGCTCCAAATCTTCACCAAAATTGCTTTGAAATAATTAAGTATTAAATTTAAACAAAAGAAAAATAAAAATATTTATTTCAATTAAAGAGTTTTGATAAACGTAATTAATCGAAGCAAAATAGTTAGTCTATTTGTATATGGAATTTATGAAGCTCTAAATTTAATTGAATCCAATTTTCCAAATAATTGTCCAATAGATCTAAAAATGGAGATTTTCTTGGTTATTCAGAGAGTTAAATCTTTGATAAGCACATAAGTGGTTAAATTTTTTTAATCAAATTTGTTTTTTGTAAACATTCCAATAATTTGTTTTCGATTGTTCTTTTTTTTTCTTTTAACTTAATTAATATATATTTTAATAACAAATTTAAATCGAGAAAACTTGAGTGAATTACATTCCAAGTCTATTCATTACTTCGAAAAATGTGCTCAAAAAGCTTTTTACAATTAAATTATTTTTTCTTCCAAAAAATATTCTTATAATAAATTTTTTCAAATCAAAATCATTAGAATTTTTTTTTTATAATTAAAAAAAAAATTGCAAAATTATTAAAATTTATCATATCTGAATAATATTTTATTAAATTAAATTGATCAAACATAAATATAAATATAAATTGTATAATTATTTAATTTTTTTACATTGCATGCTATCAAAAATTAATCATATGGCTGAAAGGAATGACTAGGTCTCCATTCCAACTGGCCAAGGCTTCGCCTAAATTATTTTTTAAATAAATAAATATAAATATAAGAATATTAATTAAATATAATTATTTACGTTAGTTGATTGTATGTAGAGAAATTTACAAAAATTTTAAAAAACTTACATACACAAGGATAAGTCACAGAGAGAATTTCATTTTAAATCGAGTAGTTGATAACTGGAATAGATTACCACCTGAAGTATTGACAGCAGCAGCTATAGCATGCTCGAGGTGTGGTCTCACAAACGCAAGATAGAGGGGTCTAAAAGTTTCAACTGTCTAACAACTAAATGTTTTTCTTAGATCATGCTAATGATGCCTGGTAGCTCCATTTTAGATTTGAACAAAGGCTAATATCAAGATCTCGTTCCCTATCAGTGATTTCAAGTGGTTTGCCATTCATGGTAGTATTAATATTGAAGTATTTGTTGTTGATTGATAATCATGATTTTACACTTATCGTCATTAAAGTTCATTTGGTATTTGACCAATTAACCAAATTATTAACATCCTGCTGGAGACAAGTTAAGTCTAATGGATTTCTAATAAAAGAGATTAACTTGGTGTCATCTGCAAATAATTTACATAAACAATTTACAACATCAGACATATCATTGATAAAAACTACAAATAACAAGGGTCCAAGTACTGAGCCTTGAGTAACTCAACTCAACATATTCAACCACTCAGAAACCACATCACCCATTAACACTCTTTGCCTACTTGCCGCCATGAGATTCTGGATAACTGGAACGACGAACATTGTTAGTAAAAGACAAAGAAGGTCGGATACTAACAAATGAGAGAGAGAAGGAAAGAACAGGAAAGCTCCTGGTATTAACGGAGTCACGGCAGAAATGTTGAAAGCTGACGGAAGGATCACAATTGGTATACTACAAGATCTCTTCAGCAATATCTGGAGACAAGAGTCAATATCATAGGACTGGTCAAAAGGCTTAATAGTAAAGCTCCCAAAGAAAGGCAACAAAATGATATAAGACAATTGGCGAGGTATAACACTGCTACCAATTGCAAGCAAGGCGTTCTGCAGTATTATATTAGTGAGAATAAGAAATGCTTTGGATGCAATGCTTAGAGAAGAACAACCAGGTTTTAGACAAGGAAGAGTTTGCATAGACCAGAAATTTTCCCTTAGGAAGATTGGGTCTAGGTAATTATGTGACCCGAGCTGTTCACAACTTTCGTGACCTGAAATTATGTGATCAAAAAATTTTCAAAGTGATCTCATTTTATTTAAAATGACGTTTATAAAAAGAGCAAAAGACTCTAAGAGAATTTTAACGTGGAGATGTTCATGCACATATAAAACAATACTTCATGGTTCCTTTTTCTCATTGTTCAAAAAGTCAGTGTTCATTTTACTTGCCATGATTAAGTGTTGGGCTGCACAATTAACAATAACAAAAACGTGTTCATTGGTTGAAATGAACTTTAATGAATCAGTGTGTGACAAGACGGTTGGTAGTCTATTTAATCGGTTAAGACAAATTTGTTCAGTGAGTCTCGACAAACAGAATCTTGAATTAGGTGGTATGGGAAAGATCGTCGAGATCGACAAGAGTATTTATGCCAAAGTCAAACATTGGGTTGGTCAAGACTTTAAAAGAGCCCAGGTTTGGGTATTTGGTTTGGTTGTAAGAAGTGATTTGAATGGCGGTAAATCTTACATGGAAGTTGTAGTAAATAGAGAGGCTGTTACTCTTTTAAAAATCATTTATTCAAAATGTAAAAATGGAACTACTTTCTACTCAGATTGCTGGAGTAGAAATTTCATACTCTAAAATTTCAGCGATGAAAAATTTCAAGCATAAAACAGTCAATCACAGTTTAAATTTTGTAGATCCTGACACAGGTAAATTCGTTCTTTTCAAAGTTATTAGTTATAAGTTATAAGTTTTAAGTTATCATTCTTTAACTTTTATTTTATTAAAGGAGCTTGCAAAAACAAAATTGAAAGCCTATTGAACGTATGTAAAAGAAAGTTTAAAGAAATTCACGGTTGTAACCGCTCCTACATACAATCTTGTGGCGCTACAACAATAATGTTTTTAATGATAGAAAGAAGTGTTACAGTTTGATCTTAAATGAAATCAGCAAGTTTTATGCTCCTGGTCAAGAGTAATTTTAGATTTAAAATACTTCGTTCGTTTACGATCTTTTAAAAATTTATTTGAATTTAAAGTTTAATCAAATTCGAAGTACTGGTCAATTTAGCAAATGGTGATCCAGAGGTTGAAGTGGCATTTGAAGATGTTGACTCGGATAAAGAATCTGATATCGGTTCGGTAGCTGGCTCTTTAGGTTGCGATATTGAAGATTGTTTTGGGAATGAAGAAGTTGATGATTTATTGGAAGAGGGTTTGATTGATGACGAGGACGAAAGAACTATAGATGAGCCTAACTCGGTAACATCAAGTACAGTTACTAGTGTTGGGTACCGTCAGTGGCGGCCACTGGACCGCCAAAAGATGCTGTTGGCCGTTTAGATGGCCGCGTGGGAAAATTTGCTTTTTCTCTACATCTAAACAGTTTTTCTTGTACTAAATTCTTTTATCTATTAAATTATGATATTTGAAATTTTTTAAAAGTTTTTTTTTATACCCGACCATCAAAACGGCCAACATCAAATTTTAGCGGTCCTGTGGCCGCCACTGACGGTACCCAACACTAACAGTTACTGACACATGTGTCAATGATGAGACTGATGATGACGACATAAATGAAGTAAGAGAAGCTCTTTCAGATATAAATTTTGGACAGAGTGTTAAAACAAAACTTGATTACTATGAACGTAAGTCAAGAGAATGTGTTAATTACTCAAGCGAAATTGAAGAAGAAGTTAGCAAAGTGTGATAAATGTGACGGTTATTTTGAAGGGCAACGTGGTCTAAAGGCTCATCAAACAAAAAAACATTAGGATATTGAGCACTTAAATGACTTATTTAAACATTCATTAAATACATTCTTAAAAAAAAAAAAACATTTAATTAAATTTTTTTTTAATTTTTATTAAGCTTTTTTTTTAATAAAATAGTCTCGGGTCACAAAATTTTTTTCTGGGTCACATTTTTTCATTTTGTACCACATTATTTGACAAAATTTTTTATTCTTTATTTTTGATCACATAATTTCAGGTCACGAAAGTTGTGAACGGCTGGTCAGATAATTACCAAGACTCGGAACATTATAGAACAAAGTTTGGAATTGAATAGCCCCTTGTATCTTAACTTCATTGACTTCAAAAAAGCCTTTGATAGCATACACAGAGAAACTTTATGGGCCATACTAAGATCTTACGGTTTACAACAGAAGATAGTTAACTTATTTAATTTAGTAATAAATTAATAAATTTAAAAGTTAAATTCTTAAGATTAATTATATTAGATAAATAAGCGTAAAATTAGGCATGTGTTATCTCTATACTCTTATTGATTTTGACAACTAGCTGTTTTCATATTTCGTCCTTTTCTTAGAATCTCAAGAAAGTATATTATTGACTTTTTATTTAGCTATATCTTTCTGCGTTCTCTTTATTTGTACAATAAGCAGTTTAGTTGTTGGGTTTCTCATAAGCCTCTCAATGAGCTTACATCGCTTTTATATTTAACATTAGAAATTAGATAATTGTGTAAAATAATTTTTTATTGAAAACATAAAGTTATAATTAACTGAATTCTATATGAGGTACCAATATCTGATTTTTGGCTTTTTTATTTTTTATTTATGGATAAAATTTATTTTAATAAGCAAAAAATTATATTTTCAAATTATTTTAATATTATTTTCTGGTAGTATTAAACTCACATTGTAGTAAATTTATTTTAATTATTTGGGTACCTGAAAAAATCACATGCTCGAATTGTAGAGAATTCGACAATTTTTAAAACTGTTGTATTGGCTTTATCGTGCTTCAATTTTAAAATCATTTAAAAAAAATAAAAAATGCAAACCGTCATATTTCTTTTAAATGATATATAAAAAAGGCTCATAAGCATATTTCTGAATAAATTGAGACCCAAAAAATTCAAATCCGGTATCTTTTTTTTCATATGATTTTTATTTTTTCGATAAAAATTGAAAAACGAAAAATTGGGTTTTATTTTATTTGAAAAATAATCATTAAAAAAATATGATTCTTACTTAATTTGGCTCCAATTAATCTTTTTATCATAGAAGATTATTAAATTTGAAAATGTATTCTTTTGTTAATAGAATTTACAACAATCCAATTTTTTGCTTTACTAATAATCAAAATATTTATTATACCAACATATTTATTTTTAAATTTTTAGTAGTAGTAAGTTGAACTGCAACTCGGAAAAATACCCGAGCAGGGATTCAGATTCATTGAATTTGAATATTTTTTTCTTGTTAATTTTTTTTTTAATTTTTTTATGATGTTTCTATTGAATAGAATAAAATTAATATAAAAAATTGAAGTTGTAAAAATTTAGTCATAAATATAAATAAAGACAATTTTAAAAGCACTCTATTTAGATATTAAAGTTAGTTATCGTAAGTATATGTATAAACATTTTACTTTTTTTTCACACATTTGGGTTTTAAATATTAAGAGCAACCATAAATAACAAGCTCCGCATTACAACATCTGTCAAATAAAAATGATGAAAATTTGCAGTACCTTAAACTCTTAAACCTGTTTCTGGGAATAAAAATGCAAACCAAAAATAAATTTTCTCATGTTAAAAAAGACTGAATATAACTCATCAATAAAATTTCAATTTATTATTGATTTAATTTATAAAAAATAAAAAAGAATATAAAGATTTTTAATTAATCAAAAGAAAATGACTGGTTATATAGTTATGTGAATGAGTGGTCTGACTTGCATTACCAAATAAGCTCAACGCCCTTAGATCACAATCACCGGATTGCCTTAAGGCTCGGCCTTTTTCAACCCTTTATTGCTTGATTCTTTGCTGTTTATGTTGCTTAATTTAACTAATTAATTGACCAATCGTCTTTATAAATAATTTTAGTAAGAGTAGAAATTTTTGTTCGATTTATATTTGGATTTCATAACGCCCTGCTATTAATATCTTTAGTTAGATCATAGGACTTAAAATTAGATGAACATTAACACTAAATAAATTCGTAAAATACAAACCCTTAACTCAAATTAACCAACCTTTTTATGAGATAATGTTGTAATCTACATAATTGAAGTAGTCTATAAAACCGAATTAAAGGTCAGGCCCTTTTGGATGACAAACCAAAAAATTAAAATTCAATTGTTTAGAAATTCATATAAATTCTGTAAAATCGGTTAGTTAATCAAAAGTCTTTCAAATTTAAAAATGAGCACACTTAGCCGAAAAAGTCACCATATTTTTTCACCAGACATAACAAGTGAAGACAATGAGTGTAAAATTTGTGATCGCAATGATTCTTACTTACTATGCAAAAATTGTGGTCATGACTGGAAAGTAATAACATTTTAAAAAAAAAAATTTATTTATTTTTTCTAAATTTAAGGGAAGAAAAAGAATCAAATGTAAAAATCATTTGCAAACATTGTTTTTAATGGATTTTGAATTTTGTCCAAAATGCATGTCAAACGATATAAAAGAGATTGATTAAGTGATTACAATGCCTGATTAATTATGAATATGATGCTTAAATTTAATATATTTTTAGGTTTTTTTTTTGTTAAATAAAATTTAGATTGTTAAATAATTTATTTCTTTAAATAAAAGCATTAAACAACTAAAAATTTATAACAAATCTAAAAGATGGCTTAATAACGGAATTAATATCAGGTGATCAAATAATTATCTTAAAGACAGACAAAATTGAGGGATATCTATCCTTTTTAAACCGTGAAAAATCTCCTGGACCGGATAAAATGCATCCTTTGCTCCTTAAAAATTTGCTTTAAAGAAATATCATGCGCACTTTCATTAATATTTATAAAATCGTTTGATGAACTACCAAAATTATAGAAGAAAGCAAATGTATCTCCAATACATAAAAGTGGATCAAAAATGAATATCAAAAATTATAAACCGGTTTCACTTACTTCAATAGTCGGCAAGGTAATGGAAAGAATGCTTAGGGATGAGATAATGAACTATTTGCTAGAATAGAATTTAATATCTAATAAACAGCATGGGTTTCTTCCTTACAGATCATGTGCAACAAACCTATTAGAGTTCATTGAAAAAGCAACTTATGAATATGAAAAAGGTAAAATTGTTGACATTGTGTATACTGACTTCTCAAAAGGTTTTGATTAAGTCCAGCATGGAAAATTGATAAAAAAACTTATCATATGGTATAAATGGTAAACTTCTAAGCTGGATTGAGTCATTTTTGATTGGGCGGCTATAAAGAGTTGTTTTAGGTAATGACGCATCGAATTGGGAGGTAGTTACAAACGGATCGATCTCCTAATGGAATGGACAGAAAACTGGTCAACAAATCTAAACCTGAACAAATGTAAAGCAATGTATTTAGAAAAGAGAAAAGAAAAAGCCAAATACTTATTATCAAACCAAAATATATCTCATTTACTGAAGGAGATAACAGAAGAAAATGATTTGGGTGTTTTTATTAAAATGATTTGAAATGGAATAAACAATGTACTGTGCCTGCTATGAAAGCTAACCGAATACTGGGTCAAATAAGAAATTCTTTTTAAAACCTTAGCCGAGAATCATTAAGACTTCTCTATACATCACTTGTGAGACCCCATATTGAGTATGCAGTAGGAACCTGGAGTCTGCATTTAAAAAAAGACATTATAATTCTTGAAAAAGTGCAAAGGAGAGATCTTTTCAGGAAAGATGCAAAAAACTTGCTAACAACTATCTCACTAGAGCCCTCAGATCAAATCCCCTTATAAAAGATCTT